>KZ451906.1:745251-768806 GCA_002786265.1 Apostasia shenzhenica
TACTGGATTTTGCCCATGTACAAAGAGGAAGAGGGAGACCAAAGAAGACATGGCAAGAAACTATAAGGAGTGATCTTAGTTACTTAAACTTAGATAAGAATTTGGTAACTGATAGAGCGTAATGGAAACAAAGGATTCATGTAGCCGACCCCACCTAGTGGGATTAAGGCTTGGTTGTTGTTGTTTGTATCAATCAAATCAATAAGTACCAACACTGAATGGCAAAAAAATACTATGAATAATTATAATTAATTTGTAATAATAATAATTCTCCTTTTATGAAACTCAATCGAAGCTTAGAATATTATTAAAATTAAAATAAATATTTTAAATATAATAGTTATGATTCTCAGTGAGAATTATATAAAAATCACGCAAGAATGATGTACTCTAATTCTATCTTATATCAACTATACAAACAGAAATATTTACAAAATTAGTCGCTTTATTTGTAGATCTATATACATGTGCCGTCCTATATATATGCCTTAAAGGCACACAAAAAATTAAAAAAAATTGAGGATAAGTCACTTTTAACAATTCTACGTACTAAAAATAGAATTTTTCTAATAATGATGATAGAATTTTCCTCCAGCCAAATACTTTCTGCTCTATCTCCTAAGTACTAACCAGTATTGTCGTCTCTAGATCCCCTTTGGTTTCTGCCACACTAGCTACTCTGGTGAACAAACTGGTACTCACAACTTCCGATAAACGTTTTGGTGGTCGCAAAAAACTACTGTTACACTGACCTCACCATTTTGTCTGTACAAAGCCATCAAATTTAACTTTGACCCACCTCATAGTGGGGGGATCCGAATTGGATAAAAGGGTTACTATAGCCACATGCGCTAATAGAATTGTAGCTCTCTAGAATATGAATAAGTCTACCTTGGACTAAGTGAACTCTTTAGTCAAATCGGCTTCATCATCCCCCAACCTTGTCTTTGCATGTTATTGACAATCTCCTCCCTTAGCTTAGCCCAATTTGTACCATTAGTGAGTCAATTCAATTTATTTAATAATTAGGTCGAATTTAAGTATTTGATTTTATCTGAGTCGGTAACTTTCAAGTTGTGCCCGTTAAGGATATAGATTTAAGTTAGCCTTGACTCATTTATCCATTTTGCTCCTCTAATAAATGAAAAAGTATTGCCCGAATAGTATAAAGTTTTTTTTTTTGCTTAATACGAAAATATCATATAAAATGATATATATACTAAAAAATATATGGACGTTGTGCACAAAAAACTTTCATGCTAAGAATCTTATTGAGAAAAAAAACTAATTGTGCACTTTGCATGGTGGGCCCTGCTTGCTTGCGTGACACTGGCTGATAGGCAGATAAATTACTGACTTGAGAGAGTCGAACGATTTCTCCGCACAAATAAAATATGATTTCTCATTGGATATATTCATCAAGTATGGCATGCCCATTTGTGTTTTTCTAGCTCTTTACTGAGCCCACGAAAACATTTAAATTGTGGGGACAAACTTTCCAATCTCAAATATTGAAAAATTAATACATTTTTTTATTAGATTATGACCATCAAGAATAATTAATTTTAATTTTGAGGGCAATCATGCTTGCTAAATAAAGAAGAAAAAAATTTACTAATATTTCAAAAATTTAGCTATTTTATGTATTTAGGACTTACACTTTTAATATTTTATATCAACAATAAAAATTATATAAAATTAAAGAAAACAAAAAAAAATGAGTCAAGTCCCACCCCATGAGAGCCAAGTTGTTGATAATAACATTAAAGGTGGTAATTCGGGTTGACTGGTTGGGTTCAGGTTAACCTATTTTTTAACTCAACTTATTTAAGTTTGATTTAAACCCGACATATTTATTAAATATATTAAGCATCGAGACTTGTATCTGACCTTTTTAATAAACAAGTTACTCGACCCGACTTGTCAACTCATTTATTATAATTTTTAAGTATCAAAATTTAATTTAACATTTTTACTTTAATTCAATATAATTATAAAATTTAATTAAAAAATTAAAAATATAATTGAATTATGTAATTGGGACATACTTGAGTTGACCTGCAGGCTTGTACCCGAGTCCTCTTATACAAATTAAATTCGAGTCAACCTGTGAAAGCTCGACTCATATCGGATTAACTCGAGTCTGGTGCACAGGTTGAGTAAATAATTGTCACCACTAGTTTTGCAGATTTGGGTTAATTTCTTCTCCTACTTTGGCTTCTCTTCTACATTCGTAGATAGCATTGCCATCTCAGCGGTAACAGAATTCAACTGCTCCCGGACGCATTTGCGAGAGATCTTATTAAGGAGGCATTTAGTTCAACGTTATCTTGATGTTATGTGTTATGATATCTAAATATCATTCTTCGTGTGATAATTCTATAATTTTTTAAAAAATTATTTATAAATGTCATTAAATCAAATAATTATTTGTTCTTAATAATATAATAGAACACGAAAATAACATTCTGCTAGCGTCATGTGCTATTATCTTTTTATTGTATCAAAACAAGCTCAAAGGTGGCTGGCTTTGAGTCACATTCGAACTAGAAATTATTGTTTTTATTTTGAGTTTATTTTAATTAGATTTAATTTATTTTTAGAGACAATTTTAGAGTTAACTTAGGTTTAATTATAAACTACCTTTAAAGTTATAAATTTGAGTTGATTTTCAATTGAGCAAAAAAGTGAGTGAATTTTAACCGATTTTGAGTTTTCAATGAAATTTCGAGTGACTCTGTAAAGGCAAGACAACTGTAATAACATGTTTTTAAAATTTTAATATTTGGGTCTTTAATTTTTAAAATTTTAATATCTGAATTTTTTTCTGAATTTTTATTATTATATTTTTATAAATTGCAATCATACCCTCCCCCTCTCTCTGCCATCAGCACAAAGAGAGAGTGGGGATGGTATAATTGGAATTTTAAAAAAAATTAAAAAAGAAAACTAAAATAATAAAATTTTGAAAACCAAGAACCCAAATATTAAATAAAATTTTGAAAACCAAGAACCCAAATATTAAATAAAATTTTTAAAAATGAGATTTTTTGTGTTATTATATTCTAAATTTTGGAATCTAAATGTAATTTACCTTTCTATTATTTATAAATATTAATAAACGTAAGAAAATTATCTTTATGAAAAATATTAAAAAGTAATTTTCTAATATTTCTTTATTAATGTCCAATTGATAGTCTTCATTAATGACAACAACTTCACCATAAATGTTTGCTCTCCAGCATGCAGGGGACTGATGTTGACATGTGGCTCCAGCGCTACATCACAACCATACACGTAACGCTCCTTTATCTTGAAACATCATGCATTAACCTCGTGAGGTTTGGAGCCGACCAAACCTTGTAAGTGAGGCTTAGAGCCGTCCAAACCTCGTGAGTGAGGATTGGAGACGTCCAAACCTCGTGAGTGAGGGTTGGAGACGTCCAAACCTCGTGAGTGAGAATTGGAGCCTTCCAAACATCCTGCATGATCGATGTTTCAAGCTCTCCCAGCCACATCGAGTATAATATTTCTCAGCTATACCTATCGCTGTCAGCGTGCTCTAGCTGTACCGTTTTCAATGCAGCATGCTTCTTCCAGACACGCAAACCAAGAGCCCGCATGCTCCAACCGTTGCAAGTTCCCATAAGCCGCGGACCCCAAGAAGACAAGCTCTTCACCCATTGGTTCCAGCCCCTCCAGTGACCGACAAAGCAGCATGGGTCCACGACTTGTTTGTCCTTTCCTTCCGGAAAATCAGGATAAAGCTGCACTATCTCTCGCCTATAAATATCCTTGAACAAAGCTTCAAGAAAGGGGGAGAACCAGGAAGGACTGGCTCAGGAGAGAGGACTCGCCCCAGGAAGAGCAGAACCCCTCCTCTATCACCTCTTGTAAAACAGGCGCTTGAGAACAAAAAAAGTCATCTCTTTCTCCTTCTTTCTCTCTCTTCCTCTTGTAAGCTCTTTGTATTAGCCTTCATGGCTACCTCTTTCCATTAGTGAAACTTTTTGTCGATCGCTCGGTCCAGTAGGAGATTTCCTCTCTGAGCCACCTTAAATTGCTGTGTGCTCTTCTGGATGCCCCGTACTCTCTCTTTCTCTCTCTCTTAAGCCTCCACTAATAGGCTTACCTCTCTGCGTGCCGTCATCTCCCGGAACTCTCCTCTTTTCCTTGGGATCCCCTACATCCTATGTCAACAAGTAATAATAATAATAATAATAATAATAATAATAATAATAATAATAATTTAAAAGCGTAAACTTAATTTCTTAATATCTCTCGTAATTAAACTTTTAAACGAAAAAAGTACTTAACCTACTACTTTCATTGAGAGGTAAGGTAATAATAGACTTCATTTTATTATCGCTCACAACTTATTCATCGAGTGTAAGTCCCGAGTCTTCACGACTTATACGAGTTGTGTAAGCCATGAAGGCTCACAACGTACTCGGATTCATGTAACTTGTGTAGTTTCACAATTAACTTGCTTATCGGATATAATGTGTGTGGGCTGCCCTAACAGCTTATTTATCGTGTAAATTATAGGATTATGACTTACTTTATCGGGAGTAAATCGTGAGAGGTTGTGACGTGCTTCACATATTAGCAGAAGTCGCATGATGCTATGACTTCTGCAAATAAGAGTTATAAAATTTTTAGGCTACTCTTGCAAAAAAATTGTCAAATTATTAGATGACTTCGTTTAATAGAAGTCGCTGATTATCAAGCACTACTGATAACTCCTAATAAAGAAGTGCGTATTTTCTATAATTAAAAATGTTGTACTTATCTATCCCTTATTATTTAATTCAAATTTTTGTTGATATGATATATATATATATATATATATATATATATTATTTCTTATCTATTCTTCATAGTTTAACTCAAATCCTCATTATTTCTAATAATAAATTATTAGTTATATTGCTCTGACAGAAAATATTTGTAAATAAATGAGTTAGTTTTGAAATTTAATTAATGCTTAATTAAATGAGCTTAATTTTGAAATTTTAACTCCTTTTTTGTCTTAAAAATGATTAATTTAAATACACTTGTATCATATATCGCACGAAAGGCATTCAGTATTTTAAGGTGATTCTGCTATTCCTTCCAAAAAACAAATAAATTTTATTGTTAACATGTGATTCCAGTGCTGCATCCCTACCATATACGTGGTGCTCAGCTGACTTTTGGCCTTCATTTCATTTAATTAATTCATCAATCTGTTCTCATAGGTCAGGCTCGGTCAAACCTCGGCCACTAAAGTTCAACCAAGCCTCGTCCATGACAAGCTAGGACTATCCTTGGTAACATCGTTCGCGATGTTACAAAGCGGTGCCTATCGCAATCAGTTTGGCCCGACCGCATTGTGCCACGTACAAAGCACTTTTTTCGGACATCAAGGATCTGCATGCTCCAGCTATCACGGATCCCCAGAAGTAGTACCAATATTAAAAGTTAGCATCCTACTTTTGCTCCTTTTGGTCCCTCCGGCGGCCGACAAGCGGCGCGAACCCAAAGCTTGTTCATCTCCATTCTTCCGGAAAATCAGGATAAAACTGCACCATCCGCTGCCTACAAATACCTCCGAATAGTCTTCAGAGAGGGAGACCAGAAGAGAGATCAGAGATTACAGATAAAAGATTAAATCAAGGAGATCAACAAGGCGGTCGGAGCAGCTTTTTTGATTCTCCTATTCTTATTGTATTAGAGCCCCGACTGAGGAGCTCTTCCTCTCTTTCTCCCTCTTTTTCTTTCCAAAATATTATATTAGCCTTAACGTCTACCTTCTTCCTTTAGTGAAACTTCTTCGCTGATCACTCGGTGGACGTAGGGGATCTTCTTTCTGAACCATCTTAAATTTTTGTGTGCTGTTCTGGATGCCCCGAACTCTCTCTCTCCTTTTAAGTCTTAACCATCAGGCTTATATCTCTGCGCACCGCCGTCTCTCAGAACTTTCTCTCTTTTTTGGTGTTTATTGGGATCCCCTACATCCTACGTCAACATTTATCAAAAATGAAAAATAAAAAAAAATTCGCCGGAATTTGAAATTACGTTTTAATAACAATTGTTACGCATTTATGTGTAAAAAATAAATAATTATATTAAAATAATAAATATAATATTTTTAGTTGAGCACGATCTGAGCTAAATATTAACTCGAATAACTTTCACCCTTAGCAATCAGTGGCACCAAAAGGGAGACGGAGAGAAAGACAAGAATAAGAGAGTGCAAGTGAAAAAACGAACGATTAAGATGTCGTAAAGTTAAAATAAAAAACAAGGAGGAGTTTTTCGTAATGCAAATTTCATGATAAATATTTTCTCAGTAATTACGATTTTATTTTATTTAAAAGTCCTTGTACTTTTATTAACATCATTTTACATTTTTATATACATTGATAGTTTGATATTTCTCCTTTTTCTCTATTATTATTATTATTATTATTATTATTATTATTATTATTATTATTATTATTATTATCATGGGTAAGGCAAATTGCATTCGTGCTCTCAAGTTTTGAATAGTATTGTAAATTAATCTCAATTTTTAAAAATTCACAAAATTTGATCTCGCTATATTTTTAGTTCTTTTTTAAAAAATCTACATTTTTTTAATATAATATATGAAATTTTATTATTTTTTTATTAGTATAAAATACTTATACATTTTTAACGAGTACATACAACTCTATATATCCTCATTTAAAACAAATAATAACAGAAATTTAAAATTATAATTTTCATATCGCTTAAAATTTTCAGTTAAAAACTTAAAATTAAAAAATATTAATATTAATATTTTAAAAAATAGTAAATTAACTATTAAAAATATTATAATATCTAACGATTTTAAAGAGTTAAATTGAAGTTTTAAAAATCTAAAACTAATTTGTTAAGGTCTCTGATGAAGTTTGCTATTATTATTATTATTATTATTATTATTATTATTATTTGCGCGTAATATCATAATATCGTGAATAGATTGATTCTGTCGATTAACATTATTTTTTAATAAATTAAACGGACAATAACAAATATTTAAAAATAAGAATAATTGCTTAGATTATTAAAAAAATTTAATTTTCACTTGATCTTAGCGAAAGGCCGATAAAGGTATAATTTAATTTAATTATATAATAGATTAGAACTTAATTTACGAAATAAATTGATAAATTAAAATTTTAAATTATAATTGATTAATTTATTAATTAATTATCAAGGCTTTGCAACAAGACTCTAATTTAGTAGAGAACGTACATTAAATTTAAGAAACATTTGGTTCAATGTTATTTTAATGTTATATTATTTTATCTGGAGAAAGTAACTGTTTGGTTTTAATGACATGTATAAATAATTTTCTATTAGATTATAAAATTATTAATTAAAAGATGTTATTTAAATATCACGATATCTAAATTAAATAATGTAATACTAAGATAATAATGAACCAAAATAGTTAAACATGTAAAATAATTAATTTTTTTTATACATATATATATATATATAATTATTTTAGAAAATATTAAGAAAAAAATGGAAAACTGATAGAAACGCACATCCATTATATCAAACAACAACATAAAAAAGTACTTCAAAAAAAAAACTCAAAATTTATGATCTATACGAACGATGAGTCAAAGATCAAAAATCACGATGTAATTTTTTCAAACACAATTTATTTATTTATTTTTCACGATAGTCATTTAAAAATATTTAGGAGTAACAATTTTATATAAAAATGAAAAAAATATTTAAAATTTACTCATATTGCTCGATTTGTAAGAGATATTATTTTTCTTCGATTCAAAATTAGCTCTCTCAAAAGGAAAATGATTTAACTCGAAATTAATTCATTGGGTATGAGCATGCATATTTATAAATTTTAAAATATAATAAAATTTTTTATAAAAATATAAATATATTATCTAAACTAATAAATATATATATATATATAAGATTTATAAATTAAATTACAATATTATATTTTAATATATTTAATATATATGTATATAATAGATATTTTTATAAAAATGTGATTTATAATTAGATTCGGTTAAAGGTAAAGTTGAGTTAAAATTAAAAGAAAATTTAGTAAATTTAAATTGTCATCAATTTGAGATAAGAAAAAATTAGAAATTAATTTATTTTATTTTATTTTTTTAACGAAATTGGATCGTCGGCATGGATTACTTTAAAAGCTCGAGCAGGTCTCTGTCATTTTCGTTACAGGAGAAATGGAGACGTCCTTTACCTGACAATTGTGGGGACCACTCTGACTTATTGTGGGGACCACTATGACTTATTGTGGGCCCCATAGAATTTCTAGCTTCTCTCTCTACCTCTTCAGTTTTTGTTTACACAAATTTTTCTCCTCATTTTCAAACTTTTTTTTTAAATAATTTTTTTTTTTCATTTTTTAAATTTAATGAAAAAAATTATTTATTTATTGTGAAAAAAATAGAGAAAAAATTATTTGATATTACAAAATATTTAAAATGCGAAATACTTTTAATTGTAATATTCATATTTGTGTTAGTTGTGAAATAAAATTATTTTTTATAGTTAAAATTTATGTTTGGGCAAAAAAATTACCTCAAACTAAATGAGGTCTTTTGGGCACTACAATTAGAGAAACAACTCTTTCAAAAATAAAAAAATATTAGAAAAACATCTTAAATAATAAAATTAGACCAACATCTCAGTCAATGCATGACAGGTAAAATATATTTATTATGAGAATAATTCTAATTATTCTCGAATCACATTTTAGTCTGAATCAAAATTTACACAATATCCAAAACGATATCTACCATGACCCCAGAGCGCAAGTTTTAAAAGTTAGATTAGATAATTGATTGAAATCATCGAGAGAAGAGCAGTCAACCTGCCTGTCAAAATCAAAAATCATTAAAGACTAAAAGATGTTTCGATGCTGAAGTCCTTCGTTCGAAGACCAAGCCTTTTGATGAGGAACATTGCTAGTAGGAATCTATGGAAAATGACGTCTTTCGACATATATATATATATATATATATATTGAATTGTTCATTTGAAGGCAAGTGTAATAAAGATAAGGAGAAAAGAAGAGCCCACAACACTTGAACAACCAAGAATGGACCAAGCACCAATTTATGAACAAGAAGGAAAGAACAAGCCTTCAATTAATCACATAATTCTCTCTCTCTCTCTCTCTCTCTCTCTCTCATCTGTTGGTGAGCATATATGTCATATATATATATATATACATGTACATAAAAGAAGATATGATTATTCATACTCATCGTCATTAATATTCTACAAGCCTATATAACAATACAAATATGTGTATATATTATGTACATCAACACGTCGATGATCATCACCGTCGACATTATCATTCCTGCAGTACTCTTATTTTATCGTTGAAATAGAGTTCATCATTGTCGGTGGCGGTAGCATGGATTTTGGGTGTGACTCGACGAGTATCGACCAAAGAACATGCACATCTTCACATGGGCATGACTTCACATCCTCATAGAGGATGTATATCCCCCTTCCTATACCAAAGTGAAGGAAAAAAAAAACAAGTTATTAATTAGAAGAAGAAGAAGAAGAATCACATTAGCTCACCGATACGCAGATATGCATGGATAATTACACGTATAATTAATATAGTTCGAAATAGCATTAAAATTCTTGTAATTTGTGTATCATGCACACAAATTGATTATATATATTGTAATTTAAACATTTTGTATGTTATTAACCATAATGTGTTGCACTTAGGAAAATGAAATAAGAGGAGTATTTAATATTTATTATTTATAATTTAGAGAAAGAGAAGAGAGAGAGAGAGAAATCAGTTGAACTTACTCTTCTTCTTGGGAGAATGCATGCGAAGCCAGAGTTTCTTCAGAGGAGAGAGAAGGGACTCAAGCCAGGCCATTGGAGATAGAAGATTTGGCTCTTATTGTTTTGTAGGAGAGAAAGAGAGAGAGAGAGAGAGAGAGAGAGAGAGAGAGAGAGAGAGAGAGAGAGAGAGAGAGAGTAGGGATAATTTGAGAGGTAGGCAAGAAGTGAGTTTGCATTTAAAAAAGCTTGAGAGAGGGGTGGTGAAGAGCATAAAGAAGAAGGGGTTGAGCTGACAGTGAGTTTGAACGAGTTTGTCTTAATTTCAAATCGATAAAAATTTGATCGAGATTATAAAATTAATATCAGGTTACAACTTACAAGCATAATTGCAGCCCTACCAATGTAATCAACAGCCATATCCTATTGGTAACTGGTCACTATCCAACCATTAAAACTTCCAATCCAATCCCTCCTACTCCTATATATTGAGTATCGAGCTAATTCATTCCCTTGTTTTTATCGTGTTATAGTTCATTTGTGAAAGTAAACTGCATCCGAGTTCTTCGGATTAAAAACTTATTTCATGCGAATTCATAAAAATAAAGATCACCAGAATTATTTAATTTGATAACACGCTTAATCTCTAGCCATTAATTTGTCTATTAATGATAAAAATCCTAAAATTAAGCCCTCTCTTCTCTTCTCGTCTCTAACTCATCCAACTGCAAAGCGTATGGCCCGGCCACAAGTTTTTGCAAGCGGCTTTGGCAAAAGGATGACGATTAGAGAGACGACGAATAGGTTTCCTTAGAACTACAAGCGGGAAAAAGCGGCTTATCACGGATAGAGAGAATTTATTAGAGATTTGAAGACAAAAAGGAAATATAAAAGACAAATTATTTATTTAAAAATATTCTCAAAATCAATAATAACGACAAACTAAAGTAAATTTACCGATATGAAATAGGAGACTAACCTCGGGAACCAGATATAATTTATCTAATTTTTTTTTTGAATCATTTTAAATTCATGCCACATGATTATAAAAAATCTTTATACTTAATTGGTTAATGTTAAGATCAATCTAATGTCATCCCCTGCATTTTTGTTGACTTCAAATTGGTTTTATTTAATGCAAAATTAAACAATTACTAAATTGAGATTTAATCTAATTAAACTCAATTTAATACAGAAACATTAATTGTTAATATTTAGATAGAGAGTCAAATAACATATTTGTTATAATTTTATCCGTCACTAATGACCTAAGTTATTAGAAAATTATGCAGATGATGACAAAAATTAAGAAGTGAAAAATTTATTGAGAAAAATGATTTTTAATGAAATTTTTAGGTATAACATGTTGTAAAAAAAAATTTTAATGTTCTATAATTGAATTTCTTTTTTAGAATAGAGTTAGTATACATCCCATAATCCCAATATAGAGATATTATCCACTTTAATTTTAAAAAAACTATATAATTTGAGTATTTTTCAGAAGGTCATCCATCTCAGTGCTGCTCCAGATCAAGCACGTTTAACTATGAAATTTTTCATCATTAATCTCACAATTTTGTCCCAAAATGTATATTTACTATTTAAGATCACATTATTTATTTATACAGACTATGAGAATCTCCATTCCTTTTTGATATGAGATGATTCATTCTTGTGCATCTTTAATCACTCATTATTCAACCTAGAAGGTTGTCAGTAGCCACACTTTGCCTTAGTGATTTCTTTCTCTTAGGATACCTCGGTTATTCCTTCCTCTTCATCCAGAAGTGTCATAGGCTCACCAGCAGCTCTGATACTATATTGTAATATTCTTTGATCTCAATGTAGAGGTATTGTTCCCTTTGGCTTTAGTTTTTGCTATATTGTAATATCTCGTGATCCCAATGTAGACACATTATATGCTTTGGCTTTAGGAAAACTGCATGACTTGAGTACTTCCTGTCGAAGCATACTTAATATTAGAGTTTTTCATTATTAGCTTCACGATTTTACCTCAAAAGATGCCTACACTATTTGAGACCATATTATTTACTTATACAGCTCAGAATTTTCTTCTCTTTTTGATGTGAGATGGTTTATTTTTATGCCTCTCTCACTATCTATTATTCATCCTAGATACTTGCTAGGAGCCATACTTTACTTCAATGATTCTTTTCTCTTAGGATATTATTCAAATATGCATTTATTTTTATTGGAATAATCTAAATGTCAATAAATATTAATATCAAGAAACCAAACTGGAGGTTTATAGCAAAAGCAAAATGTTTTTTATCCAACACAATAAATCATTATTCTCTTTCCCTACATTAAAAAAAAAAGAAAAGAAAATTTGTGAAAGGGTAGAAATCTACAATAAACAGTTCAAACAAAAAAAAATCGAACCAATTAAATTCAATAAATTTGATTCAACTTAAAATCTATCACTTCGATCAACAATTTAATAATTAAATTATTCTAATTATTCAATTTAAATATCGTAAACTAAACTGATACGCTAGCCAAATATATATAGCACTTTCGAGATTAATTTTTTTGTTAACTATGAGTTAGTTAACATAAAATATACTGCAAATTTCATCAAATTTAAGTTTAGCAGCCATTTAACATAAATTTGACTGTCACTCAAGTGATATATAAAATTATTATATTTATATTTTATACACTCGAAACCTTAAAATTATGCATTGCATATTTTAAACCTATAAATATTACATATTGCTTATTTCTATACACATCTTGTATACTTGAAACGTGATATTATGTATTACACACCTTTAAATTAACACCATACATACCTTAAATTTATAAATATTATGCGCATCACACTACTCTGTATGTATTTTTATGTTATATATTACGTATCTTAAATCATTATATATTATACACCGCACATCCTAAAACTAATTTAACTTAGGGTGTCCAACACATAATATTTACACTATTAGAGTGCACTTTAGGTAATATTAAATTTCGGATGTCTATTAATATGAAAATATAATATTTTTTAAGATTTTCGAAGCCATTATAAGTTAGAAACCTACAAAAATATTCATCAACCAATATCCACTTTTAAAATATGGCAAAAATCACATGACATAAGCATTCTTCTCTCTCAATCAAAATCTCTCCTAGAATCGCTAAATGCGTAAGATAGTTTACGGTACTATTTGTATTTTTTTTGTTACATAAGTAACTTTACAAGCATGAAAATAAGTGATCAAAGAGATTATGTCATTAACAATGCATGATCTTCTTTAAGCTGTTTACTCGACATGCCTTGTACCTTAGCTTCTCAAGTGAGATCTCAAAAGTGCCGGTTGGTCGTGTACAAGAAGTTGTAGCTCCTCATGTGGCTCTTAGGTAGCTGGTGTAGCAGGTGTTAAGACCATATTATAAGTTTTAGCTGGCAATTTTAAGTCTCGCTTTGCTCCTATCGACCACAATCTTCATTTTGCATCTTGTTGCAGCTCTAGGCTCTGCCTTGCTGTGCTTGGGTTCCTGCAATAGACAGGACTCGGTTTAATGGTTGTTGAATCATTTCGAGCATCTCAAGTGAGTCACTCATCTAGCCAAATGTTTTTGAACTGCACTGCAACATCTATAGCAGCTTAAACTCCATGTAATTAATGCAACCCTTTTCTCTACTATGACCACCGAATGTGTGAGCACTAGGACAGGAAAGTCGTTTTACGTCAGTTAAAAACTACCTTCAAATATGTAACGCAGCTGCCACGTATTCAAACGCTGTAGTAGCTAACAGACTTTTGACGGCGATTTTTAACCGCCGTAAAAGATAACGTTACAAGGCGGTTGACCTAAGTCAACCACCGTTTATTACATACTATAGACGGCGGTTCTCCTAGGCAAACCACTGTCTATAGTATGACTATAGACGATGGTTGTCCGGGAGAACCACCGTTTATAGTATTTACTATAGACGGCGGTTCTCCCAGGAGAACCACCGTTTATAGTATTTACTATAGACGGCGGTTCTCCCAGGAGAACCACCGTTTATAGTATTTACTATAGACAGCGGTTCTCCCAGGAGAACCACTGTCTATAGTTGTTGTCTATAGTTAAAATAACTATAGGAGAACCGCCGTCTATAGTTATTTTTTTTTTCAATGAATAAATGCATGATATGCAAATATTTTTCTGTAACAAAAATTAATACTGCACAGTAATAATATGCATCCAGCAGTCATTTCATATCTCACAAATTCATGTATAATTCTTTATCAATGAATTCATGAAGAAAACATCATCAACATCACATAAAACATAACTTAATTCACATGAACATTGTGAAAAGGGGAAAGGACGGCAAGAAATTCAATGGCATCATCATTGAATTCAATAACATAACTCAAAAAAGAAGATACAAACCATTAGAATCAACCTGCTATTCCCTAAGGCAAGAAACAGAACTCATCTCCTTGGGTTTTCGGAATGAGCACTAGGTGGCTAGTCTTGATCTGCTTTTCCTCTATCTCAGGTTAGCCTTTTGTAATTTGTAGAATGTTACTGAGATTCTTTGGAAAATTGTACACCTAAATTTCCCACCTGCTAAAATTCAATGGCATCATCATTAAATCCAATGAAATACAAATTTTAGCCAACTAGCACATACTCAATATAAAAGAAAACTACTGTCTGATGGAGGAATGCACGAAGCCCATCTGATTCCAGCAGATCTTGTGGCCATCTGATTCTGCCCAATGCAAAATCTATTTTCTGAAGCTCTGATCCTACCATTCAAAAGAAAACACAATTATATTCAAATCGTACAGAACATGCATGATAATGTATTGTGTTAATCATACCAAAATGATATACATGCTGGCCGGGTTGGTTTTCACTTTGGTATATAAATAAAATCATACATTCGTAGTTATTTTTTCAAGCTCCACGATGTACACCTGTAAATTAAATTAAGGGTAAATAGCATCTGGGTCCCTCTAGTTTGGTCGTATGTGCAAATAGGTCCCTCAAATATTTAAATGCAGCAAACTGGTCCTCTAGTTTGATGAAATGTGCATATAGGTCCTTGGGCCGTAACAGACGTTAGAAATCACTTTCTCTCTCCTACCTCTCTCTCCTCCATGCATCTCTCTCTCCTCTCGATCGTAGCGCACGGGCAACACCGCACGACCTCCAGCGGGTTGCGCCGGCGTCACGCGTGCGCGGGATCGGGAGGAGAGAGAGAGAGGGCATACTTTCGCTTTTTCTCCTTCTCCGGCACTTCCTCATAGCCGGCGCAACCCGCAATGTCCAGGCCTACCTTCTTGGAACCAAGATCGCCGCCATAACTATCGGCAACGAGATCCTCACCGGCAACGCACTAATGTTGCTCAATCCCTCCTCCTCGCCATGGAATCCCTCCTCCCCACCCTCACGGAGAGAGAGAGGCCCGCCGTCGGCCACACCTGCGCTCGCATACCCGGCGCAACCCGCGGGAGGTCGCGCGGTGTCGCCTGTGCGCTACAATCGGGAGGAGAGAGAGATGCAGGGAGGAGAGAGAGGGAGGAGAGAGAAAGTAATTTCTAACGTCTGTTACGGCCCAAGGACCTATATGCACATTTCATCAAACTAAGGGACCAGTTTGCTGCATTTAAATATTCGAGGGACCTATTTGCATTTACGACCAAACTAGAGGGACCCAGATGCTATTTACCCTTAAATTAATAATTAAAATTTATAATTATCACATAAATAATCAAGATAAGAGTTTTTTTTTTGAAATATTATATCATCCTATAGTTTTCATTCATCCCATATATATGCTGCCAATGACTCTAAAATGATCATGAATACAACTAAATTAAAAAACTTTATAGACATTTGGCTCTAAAATGAAAACTATGTTATGATAAGAATCTGTTTCTGAAAGAAAAAAAATAATATTATACATAAATACAATAAATAAGATTTCAATTACTCTCTATAAATTTGACTCAAAAAATTATACCTTTATTATTACTGTGGGATGGTATAATATTTCAAATTACACTCTAATTGTTTTAATTATTTATGTGACAATTGAAAATTCATAATTATTAATTTAATTTATTGGTGTAAACTTCATAATTATTCTTTGTGCTCTTTAATATATGAATTCACAGTCATTAAATTATACAAAATATACAAATGTGTCTGCCTTAATATGTTAATATCTACAACATGAGATTTCTCTAATGTAATGTCTCTTCCATACTTGTCAACTGTAGTATGATTAATGAGAATTCCAATTGGGTTAATATTATGTAAGTATTCATTATAAAATTCAGCGACCTCTTCAGCGACATAGTTCTCAATCATGCAAGCTTTTGGCCTATAACGATTACGAACATATCCTTTGAGTATTTTTATATATCACTCGAAAAGATATATCCACTATAAAAAAATAGGTTCATAGAGTTGTATTTCTCTTACTAAATAAACTGTTAAGTGTACCATGATATCAAAAAATGAATGTAGAAAAAACATCTCTAACTCATAAATTATTTCAATAATGCAAGCTTGAAGAGCATCTAACTTGAGATGATCTACAATTTTAGCACATAAAGAGTTGAAGAAGAAACATAGTCTTGTTATTGCACTCCGAAGTTTAGCATCAAAATTACCTCTGTTAGTTACAGGTAACAATTGTTGCATTAACACGTGACAATCATGCGATTTCAAATTAATTAATTTCAATTCTCTGAGATTTACGTGACTTTTAATATTTGAAGAATAATCATCTAACACCTTTAACTCATACAAAACCTTACAGAATTGCTTCTTCTCCTCTTTCATGAATGTATAACATGCATGTAAAAAACATGTTCAAGTTTCATAGACCTTAAGAGCAAACTGCTGTCGAATTTCCTTACTAATCATATCTAATTGTGTATTTATACTATTTTTACTTTTTCGAACGATATTTAATAGTGTATCAATAATACTATCATAAATTTTTTTTCTATATGTATGACATCTAAATTGTGACGCACATGCAAATATTCTCAATGCTCAAGGTCAAAAAATATTGATCTTCTTTTTCAATAATTTATTTTTGGGAGATCTTGACCTATGGTGCTCAAAACTTGTATTAACTCTTTCCCATTAAGTGGGCGTGGAGCCTTCTCAAACTCAGCATTACCATTGAAAGCTTTCTTTTTTTGCGAAATACATGATCTCGAGACAACCACTTTCTGTGACACATCATAATTTTTTTTCATATTTTAAATACTGTGCATTAGTCTTATCACCATAAATAACACATGCATAGTAACATTTAACATTGCATTCTGCTAAATTACCATAGACTGGATAGTCAATCACAGTCCATATAACTGCTACCCTTAATGTAAATAGCTCATGCCAGTAAGCATTATATATCTGCACTCATTCTTTCCATAACTTTTTAAGACAATCTATAAGTGAAGAAAGATAAACATCTATTTTATTTTTAAGTTGTTTTGGTCCAGATATCAACAAAGTCAACATGATAAATTTATGTTTCATGCATAAATTAATAAATAAATTGTAAATAATCAAGAAAACAGGTCAACAACTGTGCTGACTACTTTAAATACTGTGCGGATTAAAGCCATCAATGCACAGCCCAAGTCTTAAATTCCTCAGATCTTTAAAGAAATTTGGAAATCTAATATCAAAAGATTTTCATTGTGGCGAATCAACAGAGTGTCGCATCATTCTATCAAATACATGTTTTTCACCATCAGCATGCCAAGTAAAATTTTTAGCATATTATTTATTTTGAAATAGCCTTACAAAGCACAATTTCAGGGAAAAATATCACAAAAACTTTCTCTAGAATACCATATTTCTCTTTAATGTTATCTGCACATAGCTTTCACCTTAATTTTTGATATTCTGGACATTGTTCTAATCCACTATACTCATTTCGATATAAAATACAATCATTAGGGCATGCATTGATCTTCTCATAATGCATTCCTAATGTACGAAGTATTTTCTTTGCTTCGTAAGTTAAATTCGGAAGTCGATTGGGCGCTGGTAACATCTTTTATAAGAATAAATAACTCTGTAAAGCACTTGTTGCTTAAACCATTTACTGTCTTTAAGTTAAACAAACACATTAGTGTAGAAAGTATAGTAAAATTCTTACAGTTAGAATATAATGGACTCTTGGCCTCTTGACGTAACTTTTCAAACTGTTCTGGAGCTTTTGATAAATTATTTTCAATATCCCAAACTAAATCTTTCATTCTATCTTTCTCGACTGTATTTTTAATGTTAACATTAACATCTACACATGTAGATGATGTACTTCTCCCAATATTATTTATTTTATTTCTTATAGATTCACAGTGCCAAATTCATCTTTCATAAGTCTCATATTCATGAAAAAATAAATGATTGTTCGCAATATTAGCTTCAAATAATTTCATATTTCAAGCACGAACATCTTATTCTGTCATTAACTAAACATTCATTTTCTAGTACGAAATCTATAAAGGAATTCACTCCATGATCATATTCAAATGATCGTCTATCCATTTTAATTCAAGATCGATCCATATATAATTACCTATATAACAAGGTCTAATATAATTAATATATGCTAATTAATTCAGTTTATGATACTAAAAAAATTCTACTTATACATCACAATTAACATATAAATAAACTAAAAAAAACAGAACAAATATGATTTACCTTATGTGAAATTAAGCAAAAACGACAGTTGAAATTTTTGAATACAATTTTTTTGCAATCAACCTGAAAAAACAATAATAAAATAAAAAAAGTAAAAAAGTAGATCGGTGGACGAAGACAAAGAAGAAGAAGAAAAGGTGAAAAATAGTGGAGACGGCTGGATTCGGCGTCGATGAAGTGTAGGGCGAATGTCGGTCGAAGACAAAGACAAAGAAGAAGAAGTAGGAGGTGGAAGAAAGTGGAGTCGACTAGATCCGGCGTCGGCGAAGGTGTAGGGGAGCGACTATTAGATCCGGCTAGAAGATGAGGAAGAAGAAAAACGAAGTGGAAGAAAGTGGAGTTTGCTAGATCCGGCGTCGGCGAGGGTGTAGAGCAATGAATGCGGCTAGATCCGTGCTAGATCCAGCGTCGACGTGCTACATCCGGCATCGGCGTGCTAGATCTGGCATCGACGAAGGTATAGGACTGGGAATGGCGGCCAAAGAAGAAGAAGATGGAGGAGGAAATCAATGCGGGTGGCTTGATCTGGCGACGTGAGGTCCCCCGTCGACGAGCAACCCTCGCGTCGCGATGTTCAAACAAATGAGATCGAGCAAGCTTGTAGAGATCTAAGTTTTTCCGTAAACTGCAAGCGGTGAGATTGAGATCGTATCGATATGGGGTATATGAAGATGTTTAGATGGCGGGGCAAGCCTTTAGACGGCGTTTATTCGCAGTTGACTATACTATCAAGCTTTAGACGGGGCATCAACCATCGTCTAAACCTGTACTACGGCAGTTGACTATATCAACCGTTGTATAATATTTTATCGCAAAGTTTTTGCAGCAGTCTCTCTTGTTATTCGCCTTTATAAAAGTATCATAAAATGCATATATTGTACTAGTAGAGCACTTATTTCCTCTTCCCATGTGCAAGACAATTTCATGGAAATCTCTAATAATGAATTCAGCTCATGCCACTCAATTGTCTTGAAGAGAGTCGTTGAAGTTGCTCTTGCACTGATCAAGACAGGGGTAGGGAGGGAGAATTCACCTCGGGTTTGAAGGATTACACTGGGTCTTGTGTCAGTCCAAGTCTATTTCAACTAGTCTAAAGCATTAGCTATTATGGCCTCTGGATTAAAGGTCGAGCAATCGTGGACTTTGGTGTTACCAGTGAGTCATGAATAGTAAATGCATTCTGCCTCCATGCTAAGTCTAAATACAACAACATTTTATGTAATATGTATAAAATCTCTTTCTTTCTTTGTTTTCTTCCTTTTTTTTTTAAAGCAAGCTTAACAGAGTAAAAAATAAAAACATAGTACGTATTCGATGCTCTTATAAAGATTTAGATTTGATCATTTATCTTAACTAATCCGAAACAAGCAAACCAAACTTTGTTTGATTGGTTCAATTCTTAGTTTGTAATATTAGCCAATAGTTCTTTCTTTATCATAATATATCACCTAATACTTACTTATATTCATTATAAAAAATAAAATATACAAATTTTTCACATGTAGACGTTTGAAGTTATCACTTCATAACTACTTATATATATTTAAAAATAATAATTTTTTTGTAACTAATTATATGCCACATATATGTTTAAGATTTTTTTGGTTATATAATACAAATTTTACAATTGATATACCTAATTAAGTCTAACTTGTAATATTATTTGATAGATTCAATTTCTTAGATTGAAAAACCTAAATTACTATTTTTTGTTCAAGATAATTTAATCAAACCAATCAAAATAAATATTTGCTAGAAATAATGAATGATTCCTCACATGTCTAACAAATTCTTTATCTCAAAATAATTTAAAATCTCATTAATTTGAAATTATCTTGATTAACTTAGGACCCAAAGGAAATATCAAACCAAACTGAATAAATACATATCTAATTATTTAATATATTAGCATTAATAAATAAACTCATAACTAATTTCAAAAAGGAATATCTTATTGAGTCAATTGAAAATTAACCCAAAAAAATTCTATTACAACACTATAAATATATATATATATAGATAAAATTAACTATAAATATATCTTTGATCACTTCTAAATAGTCAATAAGAATATAGTAATAGAAAAAAAATTTAAAATTGACGTATTTAACCTATAATTAAAGAAAAGCTCTAATTATTTTCATTAAAATAATCTCAATACAATAAAATTTTAAATTAAAGAAACTACATTGAAAATTTAAAAAAAAAAATCTTTTTGCTATTACTATCTTATATATCACATTAGATGGGTTTAAATTTCTACATATAATTTACACTCTGAATTTTCGGGATGAGATCTACGTCAGTTTTGTTAATACCTTGATGCTATTCGATCCATTGAGGAATCCTAAGCAGAACATGATCACCTTAGACTTAACGAGAAACCAAAACTTTTCATAGAATAAGGCATGAAATTCATCACGACCTGAGGACTTAGTCGGGTGCATTTGAAAGAGAGCATATTCAATTTCCTCCTTCGTGAAATGACGCTCAGTATGTCCTTCATCTTAGTAGACACTCTTTTATGAATGACCTCTATCGCCTCATTGAATTTCGTGAGATGACATTATTGGCATAGAACCTCAAAGCACTCGTAGGCTATATCAACAGTAAAAGTGCGACCACTATCATCTTTCAGACGAGATATTGTCATTGCGTTCTTTCTGAGGTATTGCGATCTCCATTCTGTAGCCAAATCTGCTCTAGCTCTTCGCTATCAGGTGATTTGAGTTCAAGTCTGAAAGTAGAAGTCTTCTTTTTGGTGAATTTTTTCTGATTTGGACCTTTTCAGCTCCATGAGCAGTGCACAATGATCCCACCAAGTGTCCAAATGCCTCACCTGGGCTAGCTGATCAAAATTGTGCTGCTTTCCTATCAAGTCGCTCCAAATTATACTATCACCGTTTGATTCTACTAGCGAATCTTCCTCCATTATAACCCAAATCGAACAAATCACATTCTTTCAGTGTTTTTCGAGAAGGCTTTGAGGAATTTCTTCTCTTGGTTTTGACCTCTAAGGAGTTTTTTCTGAGTGATATAGAATTTCATATAGAGAAGTGATCCGATTTCAGTTGCTTAGTATTTGCCAAGAGCAGTATTGTCTTTCTTCAACTGGGTCTCTGGAGAAAATTACTGGCTGTTCAATAGCAATAGAGCAAAGGTCCACCTTCTTACCTCTCTTTGATGAGCTGAGCTTGTGCAAGCTTCCTTCCTTTCGCTATTAGCCGCTTCACTGGAATTTTTTGCCCAACACAAATTTCAACTATAAAAATCAACTTTATTTCACATCTAATACAAATACGAATATCAGAATTAAAAGTATTTCACATTTTACATATTTTCTAATGGTAAAATAAATTTCTCTTCCGTTAAATTTAAAAAATAAAATTATTTTTTTTCATGTCTAAAAAAAAAGCTCGAACCAAACGAGGCCTGAATGTGGTATTTATCCACTAGAGAGCAGAACCAATTTCTGGTCCCAATTTTTGAAAAAAAACTACTCATTGGAACCCTTGATGAATCGATGACGCCTGCCGTTCACTGCTTCGTGCTCCTAATGATCGAGTCGGGGCCCCAGCTTTCGATAAGGGCAATTGCCGGAACCGTCACTCCCACCCTGGGGGAGACCTGACATCTCACTCAGGGAACTGTAGCTCCCACTTAAGGGGAGGAGAAATTTTTGCGTCCGCATCGCGCGCCACGTCATACATATATATTATTTGAATAGACGTAAAGATATATAAACGAGCTCGGGCGACTCGACTAACGATCAAACGGCCGTTGCGGCTTTTTTTTTTAATAAATTTTTTGAAGTCACCTAAAGTAACTATATTTATTCTTAAATTTTTTTAATCATATTTAGATAATTAATTAATAAATAAAATAAATTTATTATAAAAAATTCACTGTCAATCTTAAAGACCCATTGAAAGATTTTTAAAATCATAAACTCATTTGATATTACTCTCAAATCTTAGAAACTTAGATAACATTACACCCAAAGAATATATCATTCATAATAAGAGCTATAAGACTACAAAAACAACTTAGCTTTAATCACATTCTAGTTGAATCCATACATTTCTTCATTTATTTTATTTAAAGCAATACTCACTATAAATGCCAATGATTCATACAAGTGCAATAAATTCACCTCAAAATCTTTTATGATTCTCAATATTGAATTGAAAGTTTTAGATTTGATCTTAATCTAATCCAACTATCGACAAGATAAGTTCGATTCGATCTCAATTTGCGCTAGGCTGTCTCGTTGGTTATTGACTCAACTAGATTTGAGCTAAAGTCGATTCAGATTTCAATTAATTTTTTTATTTTTCAGCAAAAACCAGTGGTATTCATATGTTATTTATTCAATCATTATAAATCCCAGCTGCCTTTCTTAATCTAAAACTATAAATAAAAATAAAAAAGAAATTTGATCTCCAAATTGAAAGAAGGGTGCCTTACACTAAATTATTACTCATAAATTAACATAATAAAACTAATTATGTATATCAATATATTATTAATATTAATAATTACTACTTTTAGATTGATTTGACATAAAGCTATCAACTTTCATGCAAATTGATGCAGCGCCAGATCACCAGCACCGATGACTTCGTTATAATCTACGACCTCGAGCGTAGATTATAACAATTTATTACCTTGTACATAGTTATCTTTATTTCTGCATTTTATTCGAGTTGCTTGAGTCGAACATTATATTTATTACGGTGGGAATGTCCACTTTGATGTCATGTATAAATAGTGGGTCAGTCTGAGTCTAATGTGTGAGACGGATCAAATTGGGTTCAAGAGTAGTTCATTTTGAACCAATTTGATTCAAAGTTAGGCAAAGCTGGGGACCTATTTATGATGCGGCTAAAATATGAGGACCTGGCTGTAATTTTTCCATAAAAATTCAGATCCAGCCCTAGAAATGGATCTGGTTTCTCTTCCTTGCCGATCTGTGACGCGCCGAGCTCGACGGGCTCTGTTTCCGCCGGGTT
>KZ451906.1:780333-793943 GCA_002786265.1 Apostasia shenzhenica
AAACCCTAAACTCTAATTACTTTTCCCACAAATGAAAAATTATTGCAAAAAAAATCTATTTTAAATAAATAATGTTAAATAAAAGAATAAAAGAACAAAAAAAATTACATAAATAAAAAAAGAAACACAAAAATAAATAACAAGTAAAATAGAAATAAATATAAATATAAATATAAAGAGAAAAATAATTAAAGGAATAGAATAAATAAAATTAAAAGTAAAATAAAAGAATAAAATAATTAAATAATTAAACTAAAAGTAAGATAAAAGAATAAAAATAAGTAAATCAAAAAATATTATAAATAAAAGACAAAAAAGATTTAAAGTATAAATTTAATAATAAAATATTTAATTTTAAAAATTAAAAGATAAAAAGGATCTAATTAAATAAATAAAGTAGAAAAAAATATTAAGAAATAATTAATTAATTAAATTAATAAATAAAAAATATATATTAAATAATGGGAGGGGAAGGGAAGAGGGCAAAATTGAAAATTGGGAGGGAAAGGGGTGGGTCCGGGGAGTGGTGTCAGAGGGAGGGGGAATAGCAGCTCCTCTCACAAATTATAGGGTAAATAATATTTAGGTTCCTCTTATTTACTTTTTTGTTTATATAGGTAATGCCGTAAAAGTCGGGCCAGTTGAAGAATCGGATCATTGTCCAGTTTATATTCGGACCAATTGGATCAATCATTGAACCGATTGAACCATAAAAAATAATAATATTTATCAAAAATAGATAAATATTCAGAATAATAAATTTATTTATTTATTAATTCAATATTATTATTATTAATTAGCAAATATCATGTAAGTAAAATAATTTTTTATGATTTGATTGGATTGACATGTCGTTTTATTTAGACATCGAATTCAAACCGATTGGTGTGTCGGTTCACTGTCGAATCGGTCAGATAGGGCGCTCCGGTCCGGCGTTTACAACAATGCATATAGGGCTCTCTAATATTAAAATTGAGTAGATTGTTCATTAACTTAAATAAAAATGCACATGAATATTTTTTTTTCATAATGGATTAATGTTACTTATATGATAACAAGAATTTATGAAAGTAGCTTAACTTGTATAGCTTAGTTTGGTAGCTATCGGATAACCATCACTATAAAAAAAATAGGGATAATTACCTACATGCCACACAATTTAGTTTTATTTATGTTTTACCCATCCATTTTTAGTTAATTATGCTATGGACACTCAAAACATTACAAAATCTTACATACACACATTTGACTTAAAACTTAATCAAAATTTATTTGAAAAAAAATATTTTGTTAGTAAAATATTAAAATTATATTTTTACTCTTAATGATATATATTTTTTTTCTTCCTCAATACTACACTAAAGCATTAATTTGTCCTAAAATCAATTCATGTCGCGGATGTCTCCTTCCTTTGCCGTCACCTAAACATTAAAGATTTTAAGATTTTCACTCAAAATATATTTAAATATTTTTTAAAATAATATGATGAATGACCCAATTTTTTTGTAATCTAACTATAATTAGATTATTGAAAAATTATGATTACTTATTATAATAGAAATAAATTAAAATGTGTGTATGTAAAATTTTATAATGTTTTGAGTGTGTATAGCATAATTAATTAAAAATGAATGAATAAGGCATAAATAATACTAAATTGTGTGGTATGTAGGTAATTATCTCAAAAAAATATTATGAAAATATGTACTTTTTTGGTATAGAAATAATATCTGTTATCAAAAAAAAATTTATATACATTTTTGTTTAAATTGATAGACTAATTTATTTCATTTAAAATTAGAGTGCTCTAAAAGCATATAAGGGTAAATAAGAGAAATTTAAATGTTATTTACTCTAAATTATAAATAAATGAAGTATAATTCCATAAGCTTTCAATACATAATTTATATTTGAGTAAATTGCACGGGCTCCTGAGGTTAGAATGGTGCTGCAAATAGGTTTCACATTTTAAAAAGTTTAGATCCCCGAGTTTGTGTTTGCGCTGTCATTTGATCTCTTAGTTTAAATATCGCTTTTTTAGTCTCTTAGTTTCATATTTATATGAACCAAAATGCTTTTATATCTCTCTCGAAATTTTTTAGAACAATGTGGAGAATGAGTAAAAAATTTGAGGGTAAAATAATAAAAAGCCATCAAATTTTAAATGTGGGATCAAACGACAGTGCAACACAAACTTGGGAACCCAAATATAAGCTTTTCAAAATGTGAGACCTATTTGCAGCGATATTCTAACCTCAGGGGCCTGTTCAATTTACTCTTTATATTTTATATATTAAATACAACTTATAAGTAGTAAAATAATGGACATAAATTTATGCCTGTGATATAAATGTCATTATTTTGATTTTTTTTATGAAACATTATTTTGAAATTAAACTTATGGAGGGCATAATTTCTCGTAAATAATTTAAAAACAAGAGCGTT
This sequence comes from Apostasia shenzhenica, assembly GCA_002786265.1. Taxonomy (NCBI): domain Eukaryota; kingdom Viridiplantae; phylum Streptophyta; class Magnoliopsida; order Asparagales; family Orchidaceae; genus Apostasia; species Apostasia shenzhenica. The sequence continues at coordinate 782,779 of KZ451906.1, forward strand.
TACATTTTGATTAAGGGCACGTCTGGTTTAGTTTGTAAAAATTTGCAAGATATTTTGAAATAATTTTAGCATTTTTTGCTTCATTAAATTACAAATTTCAAGATTATAAGTAATTATATTTCACTTTCTATAAAATTTAAAAATAAAAAATAATTTATTTTAGATCTTACATCTATAATTGGGACATTAAGCCCATTGGGTCGACCTAAATGATTGGATCGGCCTAACCTATTAGCACCCTAACGGGTTTAGTTGAGCTCAACCTATAAATTCTAATGGCTACTCAAATTCATTCCTTCACAGTTTCTTTTTAGCGTCAAATAAAAAACCAAAAGCTTCTTAAATTTCCACATCATTTCCTCTGAAATCGGATTAAAATTATGAGACTAATGTCGAATAAATTACATTCGAACATATTGGAGCATCTCTTCGTAAACTCACCAGATTGATTATATCTGCCACTAACAATCGATAGTCTTAACAACAGTGAAAATTGCTAATCGCTCATTAACACTTTGCTTTACTGTAATACACGCTAAGGCCGAATTTCAAGATGTGTTCATTCCTTCTCCATTTTAATTTAAACTTAACTCTTAATTAACTCTGGGGGACAAGTACTACTCTACGCCAAGATTCTCTAGTAGCACATTGTAGTAACTCCCTTGTGAGACCTCTTGTATTGAAATGCAAAACAACTATTGAAATTTCAAATCACCGACACGGCTAGTGCCGTGGTTTTTCCTAAATTTGGATTTTTAATGTAAAAAATTACGTTTTTCTTTTATCATCTTTCAACCTACTATTCTTGCTTATTACTCCGTTCGTCTCAACCTAGTTTGCATGGTACAATTGATAATCTCCCTAACACAAATCTTGCTTATCTATTCGTTCAACATATTACTGTTATCAACAGTTAGATATATATGTCACACCTAAAGAAGAGCTTTTAATTTACTCATTTAACTCTTAAAATTAAATATTTATATATTGTTAGAACCTTCTCTAATACCCCAAATCGAATAGCACCTCAAGTCGAACAGCACCCCAAGTCGAACTGCAGTTCAAGGAGATACCACCAGATCGTACCCTCCGTACTACTAAGTCAACTCAGCATTTAAGACAATATAGGGCCCCACTTCCTAATCGTCCTTTACAGGAGTAAGTATCAGATGTGGTAGATTGTACCTATTACGCTCCTTCTCTCCAAGCTATAAGTAAGAGGAAGGAGGAGAAGCTAAGGGGGGCTCTCTCTCTAGCCGAGCTGTCCCTCTCTCTTGTACTTATTTGGTCTCCATTTAGATACCACCAAGCTTTATAAGAGAGGGTATTTGATTAGTGGATTTAAATCGCCTAGACGGCGTCGTGGTTTTCCTTCAGATACTCGAGTTTTCACGTAAAAAATATCGTCTTATTTTATTCTATTTTGACATATTTTTTGCATCAACAGCGGTGCCCTCACACAGGACTAATACCTCACTACGTGAGATTCCCTTTTCTAAAGCCCTCACTACGTGAGATTCCCTTTTCTAAAGCCCTCACTACGTGAAATTCTCTTCTCTAAAGTCCTCATTACGTGAGATTTTCTTTTCTAAAGCCCTCACTATGTGAGATTCCCTTCTCTAAAGCCCTCACTATGTGAGATGCCCTTGTCTAAAACTTTCACTGCATGAGATGTCATTCTCTAAAACTTCACTATGTGAGATGCCTTTCTCTAAAATCCCTTCTTAAAGTCTCAATTTGTGGTCAAGCAAGCTTGGTGATGGGTAGTCAAGGGCAAATCCCTTCTTAAAGTCTCAGCTTACGATCATGGCTGCTCGGCGAATGAAAGTCAAGGGTGACCTCTTCTTTAAAACCCTTTATCTAAATTCCCTTCTCAAAGTCCCAGTTTATTGTCAAGCCAGCGTGGTGTTGGGTAAACCCCTTCTCAAAGTCCCAGCTTATGATCATGGCAACTCGACGACTAAAATTCAATGGTGACCTCTTCTCTAAAACCCCTTATCTAAAATCCCTTCTCAAAGTCCCAGCTTACGATCATGGCAGCTCGACGACTAAAAGTCAACGATGACCTCTTCCCTAAAATCTCTTCTCTAACAATTTCTGTGGAGCAGTTCGACTATGACGCTGTCGACTCTGCAGAGAGTAAACTCTTCTCTAACACCCCTTGTCGTCGAACAACACTCGTCTAACAGCTTTCACAAAGCAGTTCAACTATGATGAGCTGACAACTCTGCAGGAAGTAATCTCTTCTCTAACATCCCTTCTCGTCGAACAACTCTCCTCTAACAGCTTCTGCGTAGTAGTTCGACTATGATGAGCTAATGACTCTGCAGGGATTAATCTCTTCTCTGACATCCCTCGTGGTCGAACAGCTCTCCTCTAACAGCTTTTCTCTAACAGCTTCCACGGAGCAGTTCAACTATGATGAGCTGACGATTCTGCAGGGAGTAATCTCTTCTCTAACACCCCTCGTTCGAACAGCTCTCCTCTAACAGCTCTTCTCTAATAGCTTCTACGGAGCAGCCCAACCATGTTGAGTTGACAACTCTACAGGGACTTCCACGGAGCAACCTAACTATGTCGAGTTGACGACTCTACAGGAAGAATTTTCAGGGAGATCCACTGAATCATCATAATCGAAACTAGCACATACATCAATATATGTTGTGCTCTAGAGGGGGACATGTTAGAACCTTTCTAACACCCCAAGTCAAACAGCAGTTCAAGGAGATATCACCAAATCATACCCTCCGTACTACTAAGTTAACTCAGCATTTAAGACAGCATAAGGGCCTACTCCCTAATCATCCTTTACAGGAATAAGTGTCAGATATGACAGACTGTACCTATTACGTCCATCCTCTCCAAGCTATAAATAAGAGGAAAGAGAAGAAGCTAAGGGGGGCTCACTCTCTAGCCGAGCTGCATCTCTCTCTCTACCTTTCTCTCTCTTGTACTTATTTGGTCTCCATTTAAACCACCAAACTTGATAAGAGAAGGGATTCGATTAGTGGATTTAAATCGCCTAGACGACGTAGTGATTTTTCTCCCGGATACTCTGGTTTTCACTAAAAATTATCGTCTCATTTCATTCTATTTTGACATATTTTTTACATCAACACATATGTCATCTCATATTTTAAATACATAATTACAAACTACATTTTTTCCATCAAATTGAAAAAAATATAGCATTTCATCTTGTTTAAATGGAGGAGATTTAGCATTCATAAAAATGAGAGAATGTTCGTAATTATATATTTAAAATACGAGGTAACATAATAAATATTTTATTTTATAGATTAAATGAATAAAATATTATTCTTTAAGAATAACATATGTAATTCTCCACTGTTTTTTTTAAATAATGATGTTTAATTAATTATTTAGTAATTTAAGTTTAATTAAAAAAAATTAACAAATGAAGCACTATTCTGATGGGACAAGTTGACACCATCAAGAGAAGTCACCTATTTTATGGGAAACTTCAATTTTCTCTAATTTTTTTCTTTTTTATTTTTTTTTAATTTAATATTTTAAAATTTTACTTTACTTGTTTACGTAGAAAGCATGTTCATGACACTAATTCTGTTTTGCTCGCTCACGAGCATCTCTCCTATAAAAATTTGACCCAATCTTGTCTATTAAAATGTGTCGCTAATATCTGAAATATTGTATTACTGTATTCAAAAAATACCACTCAACCACAACCCACGGTATGATCAGTACTTGTGCCAAATAGTAAGCATGTCTTGCAGATCGGTGAGAGAATCTGTAGAAGAGCGGTACTATACTGTTCAGATAACTTAGCTCTGACGTGACATATGGATATACAAGACTATATAGTTTGCTTCCAATGAATATTTGTTCAATATTTTGACATCATATTCATTTGGATTAATATGCATCGTACGATAAATTTTACTTTTTAAGATCAAATATGATATCAATAAAATTAAATTTAAAAGCATTTGCTTTACCACCAATATAATGTAGAGAGCCATCATTCATGAATATTAAATTATTATTAAAATAAATAGTAATGCAAATAGGTGGTGTCATTGATTTTATAATAAAAATATTTAATAAAGAATTATTATATAATTTGTAATGTAAGAAGAAAAAAAATAAAATTTAATATGAATAATTAATTAAAAACTAAAATAATTTAATATCTAACAAAAGTTATAGAATGAATTATTAAAATAATTTTTTTTTAAAAAAATTACTAAATTAATTTTAAGAAAAACTTAAAAATTTAAATTTAAAATTACTTCAAGCTGATTTTGAAATTACTCTTAACTTGCCCTCCAATTTGTATGACAAATGAGAAGTCAGGAGATGGGGCTAAAATTATAAAAAAAAATTGGGATAATTACGTATATGCCACACAATTTAGTTTTATTTATGTCTTACCCATCCATTCTTAGTTAATTATGCTATGCACACTGAAAACATTATAAAATCTTACATATCCACATTTGAGTTAAAACTTAATTAAAATCTATTTGAAAAAAAAAATATTCTGTTAGTAAATCATTAAAATTATATTTTTACTCTTAATGGTACATATTTTTTCTCTTCCTCAATACCACACTAAAGCGTTGATTATTTGTCCTAAAATTAATTCACGTTGCGAATGTCTCCTTCCTTTGCCACCACCTAGACATTAAGATTTTAAGATTTTCACTCAAAATATATTTAAATATCCTTAAAATAATACGATGAATGGCCCAAATTTTTTGTAATCTAACTATAATTAGGTTATTGAAAAATTATGATTATTCATTATAATAGAAATAAGTTAAAATGTGTGCATATAAGATTTTATAATGTTTTCAGTATGCATAGCGTAATTAACTAAGAATAGATGGATATGACATAAATAAAATTAAATTGTGTGGCATGTAGATAATTATCTCAATTTTTTTTTGGGAAGTCACTTGTGGACAGAGATGTCCGACTTCTTTTTAGAAAAGTTAAAGAAAGTCAGCCACATGACGGGTGACTTTTTTAGAAAAGTTCTTCGCACGACTGGCGACTTTAACGACGGCTTCACAAATGTATTCTCTTTATTAAGTTTTTATGATCATGCTTAAAATATTAATTGATTAATTAAATGTAATTATTTAAAAAAATCATCAGTAAATTATAAAAAAATAAAACTTTGTCGGAAATATTGAAAAAATAATAATATTAAAACACATACTGGATAAGTATCACATGAACATTTGGGAAAATAATAAATGCAATAATTGAATTTAAAAAAAGTCAAATTACATTCAGATGTCTTAATTTAATATTTAATAAAGCATAAATTCACATTTTTTTTAAATTTAACATTAAGGTCCCTGAATTTTAATAAATTATCAAATGAGTGGTTTTTATTTTTTTATTATTAATATTTTTAAAATTACTATTATACTCTCCCACCCTTTCTCGGGTACATGAGAGGGGAAAGGGTATAATGATAATTTTAAAAAAATTTAATAGTAAAAAATAAAAATAATTCATTTGAGATTTATTAAAACTCAGAGACCTGAATGTAATTTATCCATAAAAATTATTTTGATTATTTTAGTCCAGCGTTTCACCGGTGGCCTTGACATTCATCTTCTCTTATTTAATGGGTGGATTCGCCTGGACGGCCACGTAAAACAAAACATATAAATTATTAATATTTAGGGTAAATTGCACTCCAGCCCCTCAAATAGAAGGGTCATTGCAAATGGGTCATAGTGTTTTAAAATAAGAATAATTATCTACATGCCACACCATTTAATTTTATTTATATCTTACCCATCCATTCTTAATTAATTACGCTATGCACACTAAAATATTATAAAATTTTACATACACATATTTTAACTTATTTTTATTATAATGAGTTATCATAATTTTTTAATAATCTAATTATAGTTAGATTACAAAAAATTTGAGCCGTTCATCATATTATTTTAAGAAAAAATTTAAATATATTTTGAGTGAAAATCCTAAAACCTTAATGTTTAGGTGGCGACAAAAGAAAGAGACATCCGCGACGTGAATTGATTTTAGGACAAATCAGCGCTTTAGTGTAATATTGAGGAAGAGAAAAATATATACCATTAAAAGTAAAAATATAATTTTAAAAAAATTTTAACAGAATATTTTTTTTCAAATAGATTTTGATTAAGTTTTAACTCAAGTGTGTGTATGTAAGATTTTGTAATGTTTTGAGTGTGCATAACGTAATTAACTAAGAATTGATAGGTAAGGCATAAATAAAATTAAATAGTGTTCCATGTAGGTAATTATTCTAATTATAAATTATATTTTTTATTAAGTTGAAGTAGATTTAGCTTTTTATTTTATTAAATATAAAAAAATTAGTTATGTATTAATATTAGAAAGAAGGGATATTTACTTTCAAGAATTACATAATTAAAAATTCATTTTTAGGAAGTGACATATAATTCTTGCTTTGTTTTTTTTCACCAAAACGGGCGCACTTTCGTTTCAAATATTCTTCAAATATATGCCGTTTACGCTATGCATCCAAAATACGCATTTTTTGGTAGTAAAATACAACTTTACCCCTCAATTGGACTGCGAATCTTTCTGGAGGGGCAGTTTCGGGATTTCGTTGCACAGCTACTTAAGGGCGTCTCCTCCCTATCGTCCTCTCTCTCTCTCTCTCTCTCTCTCTCTCTCTCTCTTTCTCTCTCTCTCTGACCAAGGGAGAGAAAGCGATGGCGGCTGCTTCTCTGCAGGCGGGGCTGATGTTGGTGGTGATGGTGGCCGCGGCCGGAGGCCCTATCTTCTCGGCGGCGAAGGTTTACACCGTCGGCGACTCTCAGGGATGGACGACTCTGAACAGCCCTAACTACACCGCTTGGGCTTCCAACAAGGTCTTCCATGTCGGCGATACTGTCGGTTAGCTTGATTAACCCCCCTATTCGATTTCTTGATTTTTCGAATTTCATATCTGGCCTCGATGATTGGAAATCGTTTTTTATAATAGCTTTCTTCCATTGCTTGCTCGTTTAGCTGAATTTGTGGGTAACATTTTGGGATCTCTTAGGCCGATTTCCGTTTGCAACTAAACTCTAGCTTTCGAACATTAGAGATTTAGTATAAGCGTGTTTCATCAATTTGAAAGCAGTACATCGGATCAGCTGATGATTTTGAATTGGATCCATAAAACCTATTGCAGATCCAATTGCAGCGAAATTTAAAACTATTAATGTGCTGAAATCTGATGTTCCGGATGTAGTTGAGTCGCCGTTGTGTGATATCCGACTAGACATGAACGGCCGCCGGCGCCGCTTTCTGTAGCTCATCAAGATTCGTGCTGGAACAGGATGGACGAATGCGGCTTTCGCGTGTTTAACTTTTATTGAAATTAATTAATGCCGCCCGAGTCAAGGGGGTTGGCGATGATTCTTCTGGATGTGATTGGTGATTTCCCACTATATATGTTGTCTTGCGCGTGGCTCTAATCACTTTTGTAAGCAAAGTCAAAAAGTTAGATAAACCACATTAGTTTGTTGGGTGATTAGTATAGTTTACATTTCATAGCAAAACAACGTGTGTACCTTCGAAATGTCATCATTTGTCATTTGCACCTCCAAACACCCGTTTGTTTTGTTTACCCCTATAGAAAAGAAGAAGAAAAAATGTCACACAAACACAGAGAGCACAAGATTTATGCAGTTAAGATGGCTCTTCGTATGTCTATGGGCCAAGCTAAGGAAATAATCCATTAGTTTGTCAAAATAGAGAAATTACAATGATTTCCTAATTCCTTTAATAGGAGGAGCTATTACAATGTAGAAGGAAGAAGACGAGGAAGAATAGGCTAAGATGGAAAATGTAGAATCTATAGTCAGAAGCTTGAAGGCTTGTAGGGAAGGATCACTCCCTCGTGAATGTGATGTTCTTTGTTTATAGACAGAAGGAGCATCATGCTAGCTATCATGACTGTTGATTTAGTGCTGACAAATCGTTTGATATTCTGACCACTTACATGTTCCTACGGCCACATGTAGAGGGGGAGTGGGTGGCATATTTCAAAATCCAATTCAGAGGTCGATAATGATGTTATCCTTTAAGGCTTTTGGATGGTCTTGGATGGAGTGAGAAGAGTTATGAACGAAGATTTGCACAGGCTAAGGATGCTATTCACTTAAACAGTTGTGCTTAAGGAAGTTTTCGATGGAGTTTTTCATGTGAGATACTTGTGGCACTTGCAGGAAGGCATGGCCAACTCCAGTGGGTAAACTAAATGGCATATTTCAAAATCCAATTGAGAGATTTTATTGGGATCATATTTAAGTTAAACTTCACTTGGCACTTTAACTTGTGCTTCTGAGGAGCTGGATCCATTGGTTCTAACTGGAAGAACACGTGACAGATTGTAGTGTTGGCCAACTAGTAGACAATATTTTTCAACCTTCAGAATATATTTTATCTCTTGGGTCCTTGAGGTTAAACTTTTATTTTATATAGGTCCATAAATTTAATTTTCTTTCTATTGAGTTTGAAGTAAAAACAAAATTCTCAAAAATAATTTTACAAAGAAATATCGTTATGTCCAGACATTGAGTTCTTAAAAAACATATCCTAAGTAGAACTTGAATAAATTATTTGATTGAAATCAAACATGAAAAATGAAATATGCTGCATAGCAAAGAAATCAACCCCCAAAATTCTGATCTACCGAATGAAAATACTGTTCAGTGGATAAGTGCTTTATCAACTGTAGTAATGATTTATCCACTGGACAATATTTTAGTTTAACTGATGATGACTGTAAGAATTGTGTAGAGTTACTTAAGAAGAGTTTATTCATCCAGGCTTAAAAAGAGCTAGATGGTTTCTGGAGAATGAAAAGGACGATCACGTTCTCATTGCCTATAATTTCAAGCGTAGATTTAGGACAATTGAACCAAAGTGTTTGTGGCTGTGGACCAATCGAGTATGTGGAGGAACCCTTGGTCACAAGTAATGGAATGGGTCAGTCCAAATTAGCCAGTGGACCAATTTGCCCTCAGATCACACGGATCACATGCATACCTGCAGTTTACCGTTGCTCCGAAGTGTGTTGAACATTGAAGATTTGCTTTAACTTGATTCAGAATTGGTTATTTAAGTTTAAAAAAAGAGATAAAAATTATATATTTGCATATATTCTAACAACTGAGTTCTACTGTTCATTTGAATAGAATAGAAGATACTAGTAAGTTCCCACAAATTGACTAGATCCAAAGACACTATTTTGGAGTGAATTGGTTTAAGCCAAAGTTGAGGCGAGCTTGTATATTTTGTGTAGGCTTGCTCGTAATTCCTCAACTACTGTTATATCTTATAAATCTAACTCTGTATGTAGTGTTCAAATACAACAATCAGTTCCACAATGTGCTTGAGGTGAAGCAGGCAGACTTCACCGCATGCAAGAATAACTCTGCTCTCTCTGAGTTTACTACCGGTGACGACTCTATCCTCATCAAGAACGCCGGCCACCACTACTTCATCTGTGGTTTCCCCTTCCACTGCCGATCAGGCCAGCGGGTGGACATCCTCGCTATCTCCTCTACTGCCCCTTCCACATCTCCTGCCGCCTCTCCTTCGGGAGGGCCGGGCTCCGCCCTCGCACCCAATGCTGCTGCCTCTCCTTCGGGCGGGTCTGGCTCCGCCCCCGCTCCCAATGCCGCCTCCCGATTGCAGCTGGCCATCCCCGTGGCCGCCGCCATGGCAGTCACCGGAGCTGTTCTTCTGGTTGGGTTTTAGATGATTTTCTTTGTTGTGATGCTTGAATGGTCACCGCAGTGCCTTGGCTATTATGTATTATTTGTTGTGTGCGTTCTAGATGATATGTAAACGTGAGAGGTTCTTGTGAAAAAGTATTTAATTGATAATTGCTCCCTCTTATTAAAAAATATTTTCTATTCCCGTGATTCTTATCGTTCAATAAAGTTGTGAACATTGAGTGACTTTTAAATAACTGTGCTTCTTATGAACAGATGAATTCTCACCTCAGCTCCGTATGGTGAAATTTGCTTGATTTGAATTTTGAGCTTGATATTTTGACTAGTGGGTGATAATGAGTTGTGTTTGTGCGAGTTTGTCTCTGCCGGAATTCGAAAATTTCGAGTTCAAGCGGAGTTTAATTTTAGTTGGTTAAAATTTATTCTATTTTGAATTAAATTAATTTTAATTTTTAATTTTATTTTTTATTTAGATATTCATTTTTTATGTATACTTCAAATTTTATTTCTTAATATATTGTATATAATATATTAATAGGTAAGTTGCATCTAAATTTATGAGTTTAGGCCATTTAATTACATATAACTATCATTCTAAAAATTGAGCATTTGAATATCCAAATAATATGTATATCAGGTTTATTTTTATTTATTAATATTAAAATTTTAAAAAATATTTAAAATATTTTTTTGGTTTCTCTCTCAAAGTCATGGTGGTGTAGGTAAAATATTTCTTTGCTCTCTCTCTCAAGAGCTGGAAAAAAAATTGGGTTCGGAGCACTCGCCACCTCACAATTTCATACGCCAATTACATGGTGGCAGCTGGCAGCAGAGCTGAGAGAGGGGAGAGAGGGTGAGCTGGCGGCAGCTGGCAGTAGAGGTGAGAGAGGGGGAGCTGACAGAGAAAGAGAGGAGAGGATAAAAATTTTAATATTTCATTTTTTTGATTTTTTATTTTTAAAATATATTTTTTTAAAGAAAATAAAAACTAAAATAAAATAAAAACATTAAATTATAAATTAAATTTAATCTGTTAATTCTAAATTAAATTTTTATTATTTAATTTGTTTTTTAAAATATTAAGTAATATAAAATAAATATATACATTATAAGTAAGTAATAAAATAATAATTAAATAAAACAAAAATGCAAATAAAATAAAGTAAAATTTAAAAATTTAAATTTTAAATTTGATTTTAAATTTTGAAAGTTTAAAATATTCATAAAAATAAAAATAAATAAAATTTTAAAAATTTAAGTATTTGCATTATTTCTTTAATTTAAAAAAATAATACTATTATTAAGTAATTATTATTAAATTAAAAATTAAATGAAATATAAATTATATTTATTATTTATATATAAATTTTAAAATTAGAATTAGTTGATTTATTTATTATCATATTTGAGTTTTAATAT
>KZ451906.1:798132-836802 GCA_002786265.1 Apostasia shenzhenica
ATATTATATATATATATTATAATATAAAATATATTTTAATTCGAACCAATTTCGAGCTGGATCGAGCCGAGCCTACCCGGGCTCAAAATCAGCTCAAAATTATTATCGAGCCTAACTTTTGGCTCGTTAGTCGGCTCATTTAAATCGACTCGATTTCGATTCGATTTAAAATCGATTCAATTTTCGATCGATTTTCGATCTTCGATCCATATTAACACCCTTATTATCATTTGTATAATATATAAAATTTAAAAATTAATTTAATAAATTTAAAAATTTAATTACACGTAGAGCTAAATTAGGAAAGCTTAATTGCTACTAATTCAAAATATGAAGTAGACTTCAATAAAAAACGACTTGGGATCGGAGATCTGATTCTCCAACGGAACTCTGGAGGGGCGACGGCGACCTTGACGATTACCAGCCGAAAGAGCCGAGTGGCGGTCGCTGCTGTGCTGCGAGAGCGATAATCGAGAGGGGGATAGATAGATCTGGGGTATTACAGAGAGCTGAATCGGTTGGTGGAGGCAGCGATCGGCTGCGAATCGATCGCCATGGCGGTGGGCCGGGGCGAATCGGAGATCTTCAAGGCGCGCACCGACAAGCGCGAGTACCGCCGTGTCGTCCTCCCTAACGCCCTGGAAGCGCTCCTCATCAGCGATCCCGACACCGATAAGGTCTCCTCATATCATTCACGAACCCCTTCACGTTCATGTGCGTTCGAGTTGCTGATCGTTGTCGTTTTCTTTCTGCAGGCTGCTGCTTCCATGGACGTGTCCGTCGGATCCTTCAGTGACCCCGAAGGAATCGAGGGCCTTGCACACTTCCTTGGTAGGCGACCCTGTTTTAGATTTCCTGCTCAAATTCATGACGTGCTTTTTGTTAAGAACTGGCTAGATTTGCTGAAAGTGGGCAAAAAAAGAGGTTATATTATATGTCGTGGAGCATTTTCCTTTTATTATGTGTTGACAAAGGGGATGAGTCCGAAGAAGATGAGCGATAGATGTTGCTCGTAGGAATACCCAAGTTGCACCTTATGTTCCTACAAAGGGGAAAGTGTAGAGAGAAGGGAGTGGAGGAGGGAGATTCAGAAAGCGTACAACTATTTATGTGGTTCAAGGAGGTTTTCCTACATATCCATGGATTGAGCCCGGTATGAAATCCACTACATGAGAATTGGTATTGCCAAAGGCATGTACCAATACCAGTACAAAGAGAAACATGGAAGAGAGGACAACTTTGGGATGCTTTTGGTTTGCTCTTGCTATAGTGAAGATTAATGAGGATGTGAACGCGCCGAAGGATCCCTCTTGAAGGAGTAGGAGATGAATATTTATAGAGGAGGAGGGGATGTGCAAGTGGAGAGAGTGGTCATTTGCCAATTGGAAGTTGTTAGGATCTCTATCAACTGATTCTTTAATGAGAGTCACGTATCCTCTAAATAGTTATAGTATGATAGTGGGAGAGTATCCAATATTGTGTTGTAACGATGGAAGGTGAATTGTCTTTGTATTGCTGCTATAACTTGTAGATTTTCAAAATAAACCAGAGAGGGAAATAAATGCACAAAAGATGTACCACGACTACCTAAGGTAGATGGATGGGTCCATAACTCATAGCATCCTAGGTACCCTGCAAGTCTATGGAATAAAGCATGATGACCCACAGTTGATTTGAGTAATTCGATTAAAAACAAGGGTTTGGTTTTTGCTCGACTTTAACTTTGGTGAAGTTTGCAGGTCTAGAAATTCAAACCGGGTTGACAAGCTACCACATGGATGGCTAGGATCAATGCGCCATTTAATCCGTATACATCAGCCTCCTGATTAGACGTTGTGAACATTCCATGTGGGTCCAACTAATTATGGCCAATCAAGTGAGCAACATGCTTCTTCAGTGTATAAAAGGACAGCTCTAGTGTTGCGGATGCTTCATCTCCGGGTATCGAAAGTGTTGCTATAAAGGATTGAGGTTTTTGAAGTTTCGGAAAAGGATGGATTCAGTTGTGACTTGAAGGAATTTTTTGATGATTTTGATTAGGTGGTTGTGGGTTTGATTTTGAACTAGCTTTAGTCGATTCCAATCAACTTTGATCCAGCTTGAAAAACATACTAAATTACTTCTAAATCAAAATTTTATATAAATATTCTTTTTTAATCATATAATAACTTTATATTGATGATATAAATTTTTTTATGAATAAACATTAATTTTAGCTCGAATTTAAAATAGTAAGTGTTTACAGAGACAACTGCGCTTCTCATCAGGACGTTCACGTGGCCTACAAGCCACCTCTTTTATCAGAAAGCTCAGTTAACATGTTAAATCATTGGACCAGAGCTGTCCGAAGACCAAAGGCCGATCAACTCAGTAAGGGACTCCTCTGTTACTCGTAGTAGGTTCCAGAGATGTTCAAAGGCCAAAGGCCGATCCACTCAGTAAAGGACTCCTCCATTACTCATAGCAGGCTCCTGGTACTTGTACTCTATTAGCACAACTTTCCTATCAGCTCACACGAGTAGCAGACGTCCCCTTCACTTGGAGGCTAGAAAGGTAGATCAGTTTTTCCACTCGTTCCTGCTCCATTACTCTACTCTGTCCTACCAAGTCACAGCATATCTCTAGTGGCATGATGTCTCCACATTCAGAAACCTCCTACCATCACTACTTTTGTGGTAGACTGAGTTTAAGATGGACATGTGACAATTTAACAAGCTTCCAACCTACTAATTGGCAAAGCACTGCTTTTGCTATAAGTGCCATGACGTCTGCTTCGCCTTGGTAGTTACAGACTGATATTCCCTTGGTTTTCACTAGCTTGTATCATGAACTTCTATAAATACCTCCCCTCTATCACTTGGAGGAAGGGATGTGAGCTCACAACTAATTCTGGAGCAGGTTGAGAGATAGGGAAGCCTTTTTTTCTTCTTGTAAAAGAGAGAGTGCTTTTGTAATTCACCTCCGTTGAAGCCCCTTCTTCAATTTTAGTGGAATCTTTTGGCTGGGTGATCGATGGACGTTGGAAGACCTTTTTGAACCACCTTAAATTTTTATCTCTTTGATTATTCTTCTTTCTTTTTTTTTGTTGCTAACCCCATTGCAGGAGAACTCAATGATCCAAATCGCTTCACCCAAATCTGCGTGTTTCGTTCTCTCGCGATAAAGCAAGGACTGACAATTCTATTAGTTCTTCTTGAGATCGGTAGGTGGTGCACCTCCATGGCGCGATAGATGATATGCAACACGTGCTGGGAGAGATGGTTGACTCTTAAGCCAATCTTCTGGTGGAGTTTAGGACCTTCGTCGTGGCCCAGGTTGTGAGGGTTGAACAACTGTTTCCTGCGGCTTTGCCAGTCAGGCGGGCATTGCCGGCATGGTCAGAGCCTTAAGTGATGGGGGCGGCTTCTGCTCATTAGGCTCCATGCTTCATTAGTGACCCCGGTCACCTCGGCTTTGTCGTTGAGGCCTCCTAGTCTTGTCGCGACACCCAAGACTATGAAGGCACCGAGCGGTGTTCTGCCTACTATTCTGGTGCCTCCTGTTCCCCGTTGTTGGGTCTTTACCACCTAATCCCACCTACGACTATTGGCGAGACGTGCTTCCTATTCTCAAGCTTGCAACCTACTTTTCTCCAGGTTTTCCTCCTCCTTATCTTTATCGTCGTATTTCCAGCCTCGACTCCTTCAGCATAGAGTATTTTCTTTCTCAGAGTTAACTTTTCAAACCCCACTTTGTCCAATCTACTCGGAGTTGCGATGTCGATGCTCCTTTATCTCTGATTATCTGGGTTGCTCCCGTCCTGAAATATTATAAGTTGCCCAAGTTTGACTTGTGTAAGGGCGATTCTGGTCCCTGAGAACACATCTAAGGCTTTGAGGCAGCCATTCGCTACTTGCGGCTCACAGATACTATAAAGTGCCACCTAATGGTCTTAACTCTCAAGTTTTATGCCTTCAATTGGTATATTAGCCTCTCGGCTAGTTTTATGCAATCATATGACCACCTGAATGTCGAGCTTCTCACCCGCTTTCTCGGTGTTGTGAAACTCGACGTCTTTGACATGTCCTTGGCAGACATCAAATGCAAGGAAGCCGAGAGCATCAGGAGCACGCTAATGGATTCTTTATGACAGCTAATCAAATCAAGGATCTAGACCAAGTTGTCTCGATCTACAACTACTGCAGGGGACTGCGGAATGACCCTTTAGTCTACATTTTTAACTTGTCTTTCCCAAGGAGCAACTTGGAGCTGATCAACTTTGTGAGTCAATATGCGCAAGTCGAAGAGCCTTACTACAGCCTACAGGCCTCCTCAGAAAGAGCACAAGAGGAAGAAAGAAGAAAATGCAATGGGAAGAGAAGCAATGGGAAGAAGAAATCAAAGGACTACTTATTCTCTTTGTGTAGGAGCAAGTTCTAATGACTTACCCTCTGACGGAAGTCTATGTGGCCGCTTATAAGCAGGGCCTCATCAATCCTCCGGCTAAGAAGCTGGATCCTCCCAAAGGAGTTGATTCGAACAATTACTATTCATGGGACTTATAACTAAGTGTTGTGCATTACTGTACCCTCAAGTACCTGATTCGGGAGCTAATCAAGGAAGGTCATTTGAAGGAATTTTTGGCCAATGCTAATGTTCACTCTGGGCCTTAGGACATTGTGCCCATGAAGAAGTCACAGGAAAATGGAGTTGCCAACAGGTTGTGACTGCCACTCTGACAACTCATCCCCACCTCTACTTTGGCGAGTCCTCCCGACACACCAACCAAATTATCTACACTATCTTCTATTGGTACCCGAAGATGGAAGGAGGCAAATTGCAGTGGTTGGCAGTATGACGCGCCAACTCTTTGCTGCTATCCTGATTACTTTTTCAGTTGATTTTTCCAACCACGACAACATCTATGACAATCCTATCATCGTCATAGTGCAGACCACTGGCTTCGATGTAAATAGGGTGCCATTCGACATGGGCAGCTTAGTACATGTACTGTTCGAGTTTACATTCAGCTCGACCTTGAAAACGTCCTCCAAGGCTAAGCTTGTCTCACTGGCTTCTTTGGGAAGCAGGTGACATTGAAGGAAAAGTTAATCTTATGTGGTTGAGGGTTATTAATTATATCTGTAAAATTGCAAAGGACATACAAGGAGAATCTAAAAGAAAAGCTCAGATAAACAATATAGATGCTCGGTGGTAGAAAGAAGAAATATAGGAAAAAATTAAAGAAAAGAAAGTTTATTATAAAGATTGGTATAAATGCAAGAGTAAAGAGAATTTTGAGAAGTATAAAATTGCTAGATAAGAATTCAAGAAAGCAGTCTGAAATGTAAAAGATGCAATTTTTGATGATCTTTATAGAAAGTTGGATACTAAAAAAGAGAAAAATACATGTACAAGCTTTCCAAAATAATGAGATAAAAAAACTAAAGATTTAACTGGAGTGTAATGCATTAAAGATATGGATCAAAAAGTATTTTTTATGGATGAAGGCATTCAACACAGATGGATGAGTTATTTTGAAAGTCTTTTCAATGACGGATGTGATAATTTGATTGATTTTAACATCTGAAAAGAAGATAAAAATTGCTTTTACATTCAACATATAAGTAAAGAAGTTGGGGAGACTTTAAAGAAGATGAAGTGTAGAAAAGTAGTAAGACTAGATCACATTTCAATAAATATTTGAAAAGGTATTGAAGATGAAAGAGTTTTATGGTTCACTAGATTGTTTAATATACTTTTGAAAACTAAAAAGATATCAAATGAATGAAAAAAAGTACATTAATACTTATTTATAAGAATAAAGACAATATGCTAAATATAAAAGAATCAAGTAAATGAACCATATTTTAAAATTTTGAGAGGGGATGATCGAGCATAAATTACGTCGGGATATTAGAGTATCACAGAATTAGTTTGGTTTTATGCTAAGTAGATCTATTATGAAAGTCATTCATTTGTTGAGAGGTTTAATGGAGATGTTTAGGAAGAAAAAAGATAATTATTGATTTAAAAAATATTATGATAAAGTCTCACAGGAAATGCTCTAGAGAATTTAAAAAAAAAGGATTTGCACTGTTTACATTTACGTTATTCAATACATGTATAAAAGAGCTGTTACATGTATTCAAACATAAGAATGCTTGATTAAATTTTTTTCTATTTTAGTTGGATTACATTAGGATTCAGCTTTAAGTTCAATTCTCTTTGCATTGGTTATAGTTATTTAGACTGAACATATTCAAGAAAAAATATCTTGATGTTTGCTTTTTGCAGATGATATTCTCGTTGATAAGACTAGAGAAGGTGCTAAAGCGAAAATCGAGTCATGAAAAAATACATTATAATATAAAATTTTTCGTTTTAGCAGATCAGAAATTGAAATATGGAGTTTAAATTAAATAAAGATAGAAACACTTATGAGGAGATGATAATTGATGATCAAATTATCAAAAAAGTAAGTAGTTTAGATATTTTAGATTAATCATATAGAATAATAGTAAAATAGATAGTGATGTCATTAGTAGAATCCAAGCATAATGGATAAAATAACGGGATGCATCTGACATATTGTGTAATATAAAATTTCACTTAGACTTAAAGGTAAATTTTATAAAACAGTTGTAAGGTCACCAATATTATATTGTGCTGAATGCAGACTTACAAAGCAGAAACATACAAATAAGATAAGTGTCGCAAAAATGAGGATGCTAAGATAGATGAGCGGGTATACGCCAAAGGATAAGATGAGGAATGAGTATAGTTGCGAGAAGATTGGAGTCGCATTAATTAAGGATAAGCTTAGAGAGAGTTGACTTAGATAATTTGGACATATAAATTGTAGGATGATAGAAGTTTCAGTAAAGAAAATAGAATCATTAGATATTGCTTTTATAAAAAGAGGAAGAAGAATACCAAAAAAGACGTGACAAGAAGTTATAAGAAATGATCTTTCATATTTGAAGCTAAATAAAAATTTATTATGTGTAATGGAAATAAAGAGTTCATGTAGTTGACCCCATCTAGTAGGATAAAAGCTTGGTTGTTATTGTAGATAAAAACTTGGCATGTTTGATGAAATCAAATGGTAGAGAATGCAGGGGATGCATAATCTAGATTTCAATTTTTCAATTGAACTAATACGTTGCATACCAAAAATGTAGTCATTGTGTCTTGTACTCTTCTACTTCATCATCCCCCTTGATGGTTTGGTACCCTTGGTTTTTCTTCTCAGTCGTTCTCTATCATCCACATTGAAGAAAGGCTTGGTCTTTTAACCCTATCGAGATTACTTGTTTGATTCTTTAAATTCTCTCTTCTCTGAGGTTCGTTTTGTGTTCTTTTCGTCATTACATTTGAATTGTTTTCCCATTGAATGTTGATCTTAGCATATAAGATTTATCAATTATATGGAGATGCCATGGAGTTTTGAAATTTTTTTCTTTATGTCACAGTATCACTTCTTGAAAGCTTCTATTTTCATTTGTCATCGGTAGTATTTGTCCTCTAAACTTGAAAATGAATGGAATTTCGTTGCTTTCTGATTTAGCTGACTTGAATCTAATACCAGTAGAGTTTGGATTAATATCGGGGGAAGAAAAACACAAAATTTTGATTTCCAGCCTAACTAAACTCACTTGAACTTGAATTGCCTTGGTGTTCCTCAAGGATTTCAATTTCATTTATTCTTTTATGCATTTTCCCATTGCAAATCAATTTTGGCTAGCAATGATTTTGTTCTGATTGTTATCTTGATTAGAAGAAAAATATTTCTTTTCTGGTTGTTATTTACTTTTCTTTTGCAGAACATATGCTGTTTTACGCTAGTGAGAAATATCCAGTAGAAGATAGTTACTCCAAGTATATATCAGAGGTGTAACCTATTCCTTTTATCTCCTTTCTTCTTTTTTATTTTCTCAACTTCCACTTCATACATTTTTTTGTATTTGTTTCTGTTGTTATATTATCTGTATTTTCATTTAAATGTTTTTTTGTATTTCTTATTTGAATTTCCAGTTAATAGCTCTAACTTTTCTTTAACTAATAAAACTCAGCATGGGGGCTCAACAAATGCATTTACATCTGCAGAGAATACAAATTACTTTTTTGATATTAACCCTGACTACCTGGAAGAAGGTTTGGATAGGTAAAAGGCTTTCTTTTTCATGCTGATTGATTTGCTTTTTTTATGTGATCTTTTATTTTTTATATTCTTTTTTTAGATTTGCACAGTTCTTTATCAAGCCATTGATGTCTTCTGATGCTACTATCCGGGAAATAAAAGCTGTTGACTCTGGTGGGTGATGCTGCTTTGCTTGTTATGCTTGTGCACGTGCTTGTTAGTTTACCTTGCTATTGTTTGTTACAATTTGTATTCTCTTAAATCAGAGAATCAGAAAAATCTATTATCTGATGCTTGGCGGTTGAATCAGGTATTGCTCTTGCCCGTCCTTTCTGGACCTTTTAATTGCTTTATAAGATTTTCCATATATTATGTGAGATTGTGGTTACTACTGTGGCCAACTTTTTATTAGGATAAATTGAGGTTCGTTATCCTTGTTATCTATTGGATGATGATTACTTTTAAAACTGCTGCCTTCTCTGAGAACGATGAATAGCATGTTATTTCTATCATAACGGTTCACTAAGATGCCTTTATCATAGGTATATTTTATTGTTTGTATTTCCAAATGTATCCTTGAAGTAAAGAGATGTATAGTCGTCTAACGTAACATAGCAATATTTCTTGGGCTGAATGGCATTTACGTGCTTATGTTTTGAGTGATCTTTATGTTGATATCGCAGCTCTTACTGCAACCCCATCCCAGCTGCACAAAAATATTATTTTATTATTCATTCAGGTCTTTTCCATTATGATTTCAATTGAATTGTGGACGCAATGTTGTAAAACATGGTTGAATCCAATTTGAAACCAACTTTTGTGTCTTGGTTATCGCTGATATCGGGTCAAGTTTGACAGAGCCAAACACAACTCGAACTCAAAATGTTTGAGTTTGATGTGACTCAAACTTGACTTAGAATCGAAATATATGATTTTAAATCAAGCTTGATTGGCTCGATTGATCAGTTTCAAGCCGACTCAATATTGGTTTCAAGTCGATTCATTTGAATCAATCTACTCAAATACCAGCACGAATCATGGTGTACTTAAATTTTCCAATTTTGTTTTAATACATTCTTTAATCAGCATAAATTCAAAACAACTTGTGACTAAAATGTGCCATATTAAACCTATTTTGAAATTTGAACATTGGCTTGTAAATCACAAGTTTTAGTGAATTTTAATTTTTGATCTAAGTGTAACACACTCTTTAATCAAGTTTAACTTAAAACAATGCATTACCAAAAGCTGGCGAACTCAAATTTGAACTTAATTTGAACATAGGCTTGTAAATTACCAACTTAAGCATACTTCAACTTATCAGTAGATGGGGATGGCCCTTAAATTAGATGGGTGTTTTGGATGGTTTTGCACCCGGCACAATACAGGACTAAACTAGAAAACAACTTCATATAAAATGGGTAGATGGATGGTTTTCCCAACAGTATGGGACCAGACTAGCATAGGAGAGAAAAGCTCCATTGATGTAGAACATGTAAGAAGAAAAAGAAGAATAATTAGAAGAAATGAGAGAAAACTAGAGAGAATTTTATTCAAATTATTCAGAAGTTATTACCTTATTTACAACCAATTTGCCTTAACTAAATTAGAGAAATTCTAGGCTAATAATAATGAAAAAATAAATTCTTCTCAAAATTTATTTAAATTTTAAATATATAATATTTAAAATTTAAATAAGCTATCATTATCTAATTAAAAGATAAATATAAAATCAAATTATTCCTTTTGCCTTTTTTTAAGCCTAAAATAAGAACACCGATAGTCCTTTCTATGTTTAGGTGGAATGCTATTATTCCTTTCAGATTGAAAAAAATTTGACTCCATTGAGGAAGAATGTAGATAAGAATTTAGAATGTCTGGGTTCAATCTTTTACACTTGGCCTCAGTAATCTATGTAGCATTAAATGCTGACTGATATTTTCATTGTGCAAGATAACGACAATATCTATTATCAACTGTGCTCACAATTTCATCAGCAAGAATAATCTTATTCTTGTCTTCGCACTAAAGCAGTGGTGGAGCTTTTGGGATAGAAATACCTGCAGGAGGCAAAGCAGGAGGCCTAAAGGTGCTTCGATATGGTATTAGGTCTTCCACATTAATTACATGACTAATATTTATGTGATGGGTAAGTTAAATAAGCATTCGATTCAAGTTTATTGATGATAGGGTATGGGCTAATAGCTCTTATATGAAGTTTCTTGAAGGAGTTTTTAAGTAGGCATTCTGGAAAAATACAAACTATCACAAAATCATTAATGTTAAAATTTTTTACTTTACGGTGAGCAATAACAGTAAGTTTATATTCAGAATTACTTGTATCAATTTTCATTTAATATCAGCATGATGTTCATGGATATGGTGTGCAAAAGATTCGTTGGAATCAGAAATACGTAAATAGGAAAATAGAGGAATAAGATCAAGTGGAGTACGAGATTTGTAACCATAGACACATCTAAAATAATTAATACTGGTGAATCTATTAATAGAATTATTATAGGCAAATTTGACAAAGGTAGAACAAGATCCCAAATTTCAATTTAATACTCCCACAAGACACCTCAGCAAATCACCTAAACTATAATTGAACAACCTCAGTTTGATCATCTGTTTGTGGATGATAGGCTAAAGAAAATTTAAGCTCAGTGGCACATATTTTTCAAAAGATTTTTCAAAAATAAGAAATAAATTTGGCATCTCTATCAGAAACTGTAAAACTTGGCAAATCATGCAATTTAATAACATCCTTTGACAACAATTTGGATATATAAGATGCATCACTAGTCTTACTATAGGGAATAAAGTGTGACATTTTAGAAAACCTATCAAATACTAAAATATAATCATAACCTCTAGCTATTTTGGGCAATCCTCAAATAAAATTCACTCAAATGTTTCTATGATGCATAAGAAACCGGTAAAAGTGTGTATAACCCTGTATTTTGCTTCTTAGTTTTAGCCGTTCGATAAGTATGACATTGAGAAACAATCTTAGAGATATTTTTACGAAGACAAGGCTAATAAAATCTATTAGAAACTAAAGTAATCATTTTATCTCAATCTAAATATTCAACGAGCCATCTTTCTTTGGAGTTACAATAGCGAGAATTGTACAAGGACCCAAACTATGTTTCATAAAACCTTTTCTAATAAATTATGAACTTGTTTATTTAACCATCTCGCTCTTTAGGGTTTAATCTATAATGAGGAAGATTAGGTAATTGAGATCCAGAAATGAAATTGATTGCATGTTGAATATCTCTCATTAATGGTAATTCATTAGGAAGCTTATTAGGCATTACATCAGAATATTCTCTCAAAATATTTTCATTCTCATGAGAATAATTAGTGGGATAATTTGATAATTTTAAACATGGTAAGATCTGTCTATCAATAACTACAAATAAAATTTTGGTATCATAAGTAGACATATAAATATAGTGTTGAATGCTAGCCTATAAAGGTGAAACATATAAATAATATAAGTGTTACAAAAATAAAAATGCTAAAGTCGATAAATAAATATTTATGAAAGCATAAAATGAAAAATGAGTATATCTGCGAGAAAGTTGGAGTAGCATCAATTAAGGATAAACTTAAAAAGAGCCAGCTTAGATTATTTAGGCATATAAATCGTTGTCTAATTGAAGTTATAATATAGAAAGTTGAGCTATTGGACCGTGTTCATGTAAAAGACATGACAAAAAACTATAAGAAATGATCTTACACACTTAAAATTAAATGAGGATTTATTAACTTATATAGTGCAATGGAAACAAATATTTCATGTAGCCGATCACATCTAGTGGAATAAATGCTTGGTTGTTGTTGTTGCAAGTAGACATCTCAAATTTTTTTTATTTAAAATAGTAATTACTTTAGCAATAAGAGTAGGATCTAAGGTATCACTTTTACTGTAGATTGAAGCTCATTGATAATTTGTTTAGTAGACTTTAAAATGATGTTCTTGTCATTATATTTGAAGGCATAAATATTTTTCCTATCAAATGGGTCAAAATCCATGACCCAAACCCGACCCGATTAATAAATGGGTCTGGTTGGCGGGTTGACCCGACCCATTTGTAGAGTATTTTTTGATAAATGCCCAACCCAAACTCTACCCGACCCAATTATGCCTAACCCGAACCCGACCCCGACCCGTTTAATAAATGGGTCAAAATTTATGACTTATACCTGAAATTTGAGGGTCGGGTTCACAGGTCGGGTCATATATTGCCACCCCTAGTCACATCATGGTCATATGACCAAGGACGACCTAACAGAATATGAGTTACATTCATGGGTTGGACGTCACAATATGCAGTAGCTTGATAGTTACTCATTTTAAGTGGGACAAGGCACCTTTGCGTCATAGGCAAGGAAGTTCTGTTGAGCCAAGCTACTTCGAAAGGTGAAGGATATGTTTCAACCTTATAATTGAATCCACTAATAACATATTCATTGGTATTGCTACTATCATGACAAGTTTACAAAACCTATCATTATAATGAATAAAAATCTGAAAGATACTTATTCTTTTCCATTTATCATCCAACTTGTTTTTAGAAAAAATACTCCTATCAATGGCTACACAATCAAACTCTAGCTCTCCTTCACAATCTATTTTAGCCTCATCACTAGAATATGTGATCGGTTCAACTATCTGATCTTCAAATTCCTCAAGCATACTAAGATCATGTTCCAGAACTAGGGTTCTTTGGGAGCAATGAGATGCTGTGTCATGTTTCATGCATTGGTGACATTGGATACAGACATTGTTAGTGCGAGTGTACCATTATAACCTATAGAAGTGAAACCTGATGGTTGAGAAACAGATTGCAGAAAATTTTGATTTTGTGTGGGTGTCGAGTGTTGCGTTTAGGTGGATAAGTTGATTTTTAAGATACTTCTTAATGCGCAGAGCTCTCTAATAGGCATCTTCAAGAGAGTTAGAGATATACAATTCAATTTCCCGCTTAATATCATCTCTTAGATCTAAAATAAATCTTCTATGTGTCTGACGAGAATCTTTTCGAATGTTTGATCGTACTATTAACTTGTTAACTGATAGAGCGCAATGGAAACTATAAGGAGTTATTGAGTTATTAAATTTTGCTTATGTACAAAAAAGAATAAGGAGATCAAAAAAGACATGACAAAAAACTATAAGGAGTTATTTTACTCAGTTAGATTTAGATAAAGATTTGTTAACTGATAAAGCGCAATGGAAACAAAGGATTCATGTAGTCGACCCCACCTAGTGGAATTAAGGCTTGGTTGTTGTTGTTGTTGTTGAGATCCTAATCACTTATAAAAATTATAATTTGATGCTGATAAATTATAATTTTTTTAGTTGTTGATTTAGGTCCTTATAAATTATAATTTGGTTTGAAATTAGCCTTTTTTCTCTTAGTTTTAGTTTTAAATTTTTAATTTAGTCTCATAATTTATCTTAGTATTAGTCTTATGTCCTAATTACTTATAATAAAATTATTATTTGGTCCCTGATTTATCTTAATCTTTGTTTAAACTCTAAAAAATTATAATTTGGTATTGCAACTTTTAATAGTATTGTTTTTAAATCCTAAACTTTTATAACGATAATTATTATATGCCTAATATTTCTTTTAGTATTAATATTAGGTTTTTAGGAATTTTAATTTGAAACTACAATTTCTTTTAGTCTTGGTAATTATAATTTGATCCCCACTTTTCTTAGTCTTGATTTTTTATAATCATGATCCTAGGCTCTAATTGCATACTTAATGTAAAATTATTTATGAAGTTTTTTATATTTTTTTAAAAATAAATACATTTATTATAAAATCTTAGTAAAAATTATAAGTTATATATTTAATTTTTTTATTTTTAAAAATATATATCAGTTTTTTGTGTGTAACTTCTTATTTTTTATAGCATGTTATTTCACATATTTTAGCAATTTGTTAGATTGTTTATAAATAAAATTTTCGTGAAATACTTGCACGGGTTACGACTAGTTTTGCATTAAAGTTAAAGAGCAAGTACATTAGATACTACTATAACCTAACAGGTTGTTACAGAACTCAATTAGGAGGGATATACCCCCACCTCAGTATAGTATATGTGCTTCTAATTGTATAACAATATTGGAAGATATTTCGATTTTGTTTTGCATTAGAAAAGAATAGATGCTTAATCTCTGGAGGTCTTGTTGCATAAATTGATAGTGGTACTCTAGTGTTATAAATAGTAATTGAAGATATTTGTGGACCTTTTCTTGTAAAGGTAGTATACCACATTCTTCGTACTTAACAAGGTACTTCTGTAATTCATTCATGAGACTCACATTCTTGATGTCCATGTTTTTCAAAAGTATTCTGTTAATTTGATTAATACTCCGCCTTACCTTTCTCCTTAGTCATTCACTAGCTCATATATTGTAAAACATTTACCCATTTTTCAATCTTGAACAGCTTCAGAAGCACCTGAGTTTGAAGAATCACCCATATCATAAATTCAGCACAGGTGAACTATTATAGTTTTTCTCGTTTGCTTTATATTGTCAAGTATAATATCTGAAGTTCATTGACCTGTTTTATATTAGTTGTCCTTTCTCTTAATTTTTGGCTCATGCTTCCGTTTGTACAATGTGGGTTTGTTCTTGCATTTTTTTTTTTGAATAATATCCTTGCATTGTTTTTGGTGTTGTAGGGAAAGGGTTAAATAAACAAAAGGCATGTGACGGAATTTATGTGGAGTGTTGAAGCATTCCATCAGTTCCTTGGTGAGATCAGCAAATCATAAGCAGAGAGCAAAGCCTTAAGAAATACAGTGGATTGATAACGTAACTTTAACAACTTGATAATTTAGTCAATACAACGCTTCACAGCAAGCTTCAATAGATGATGTAGGTCAACAGGACATGAGTAGGTTAGAGTACGGTGAACCCAGAGAATGCAAAGAAAGACCAAGGCTAGGGAAATAGTGACAAGGATGAGGAAAACATTCAGGAATGCTAGCCTTAACATCGAGATGATAGCAGCAAATTAACGCAAGAATCCCCTCCTTGGTGTGGTGTACCTGGCATAGATCCCAAGCAAGATGTATTGGCTTTAAGCTTTCTTCTCTTCCTTTCCTTTCAAAAATTACCCTCCTGAATCCTAAATGCTTCTCCCCTCTTCTATAATCATAGGATTGGACATTGGCAAGCGGATGTGGCTTGCAAGGACCGCACTGGCAGTGGCGTGGGCGTTGGGTTCTCAAGGCAGTTGACTGCAGTGTTGATGGGATTTTGGGAGGAGAGGCAAACTTGGATCTAGAAAGCTATGCATTGGCTATTTAGGTTTAATTTGTTTGCCTATTATTCAACCAAATCCCCATTTCTCCTGGTCCTCATATGGAGGTCATTCAATCTACCTTCTTACTTTTAGGTCTACCTTTTATACTTCATACATATAGGTTCATACAAAATCAAGACAAGAAAACAACAAATCCTCACTTCAGTTTCAATCAAAATGTCTTTCCTAACATAAAAAAAATACTAAAACAAAAACGATATCAAGTTCTATTGTATTATTCAATGGTAGGATGAATTCATCGCATCAAGTTGGCAGTGGTCTTGATACTCCTGCATCAAACTCCCCATCTTAGAAGAACTTGACCTTGACTTCCAAGGAGTTAGGAGAGTGAACTCTTCTAAGCGGCATTCCCCCAGCTAGCTGAAAGGTTTAATTCTCATCAACCATTCCATGTGGGGGTGATGGAAAGAGCACAATTGAAAGCGTAGACTCCAATGACAACAATGAATGTTTCCATGCAGTGGCACTTTAAAGATAGTGGCCTTAATGTGCCCAAGAGTACTTGTATATTTCTTATCATAAAAGTTAGATTGATTCTTTTATAGCATAAAAAATGATGAGTGAAAAGCTCAGATCTAGCTGTACCATGGGGTTGTCTAGGTGCGCTTTGTAACAACGACAGTGTAGGAGCAATTACAAAATTTGTATAAAAAGCAAGCTCCAAAGGTATCATAAATTTAGTATATGGTACTTGTAGTAAAGCGATTTGATGCGGGACGGAAAACGGATGCCAATGATATTTGTAAAATCGATTAGCAAATTATTTTAATTAAGAGAAATATTTTCTAGATAAATTATATGATAAATAAGATTTTGAATCCCGTAAATTAAGATATTTTAAAATTAGAATTAAATTGGATCGTATGATAAATAAGAATTTTTCAATTTAGATTAAGGCGTCAATTTAAATTCAATAAATCAGATCCGAGGTTCAGGAATTTAGGACAAACGTCTTACTGTTAAATCCAACAGTAATTGATACACAAAGAAATATCGGGTCACACAATTAGAGCCAAATAAATAATTCAAGTCATGCAAATAATTTGTATTAAAATCAAATAATCAGCTTAATGGGGTTCGAGAAAGAATTTACCATCGCGAGCGATGCAGGCAGGCGCGCGAGCAGGCGCACAGATGGGCGCGGGCAGGCGCGAGCAGGCAGGCGCGAGCGGGCAGGTGGGCAGGCGTGCGCGCGAGTGCGGGCGGTGCTCGGGCGGGCACGCGGGTGGCGCTCGGGCAGGCGCGCGTGCGTCATCGACGCTTGCCGGTGGCCGGCGGGCTGCTGGGAGGCGGAGCCGGAGTCGGAGAAGCGCACGAGCACAGGTGCAGGAGGGTGGACGTACGCGCGAGAGCGGACGTACGCACGAGCACAAGGGTTTGGCTATTTTACAACCAAGTCCCCATTTTCCTTTGAAACTTAAACGAGTCCCCATTTCTCCCAACTCTTTTACGGAGGTCCTTTAGTCTACTTTCTTACTTCTAGGTTCACCCTTTAATACACATAGGTTTGTATAAAATTAGATAAGAAAATATAGGTATCCTCATGGCATTTTCACTTAAAATGTTTTCCTTATTAAAAATAACACCTAATTTTTTCTAACATTTTGCATTATGTTTTTATACCATTACTCACTAAACTATTATTTGCAAAGAGTTTATTATCTTTAAGCATGAAATGGAGAAAAAAATATTATTATTTATACATTAGTGTATTTGATCCTTCTTTATTTACTAGTAGTTGCTTGTGTTACTTGTGCAGTGAACTGCACGAAAATACTATGTAAAATTAAATTGTCAATAACTATAATTTATATATATATACATATATATATATGTTATTAAGTAATAATTAAATTTATATCTATATATTTAATATGTAATTTAATATGTAAATATAATATTTAATGTTATATATTAAAATTTATATTTAATATTAATAATATGATTGTGTAGAAATAAAAATATCAAATTTTAGAAACCGTTGGGCTCATTATCTTAACTCCCTACAACATAAGCGAAATTAAAAGTGTAATTTTAGTTATAAAATGTCAAATTTTACTAATCTGTGCTAATTGAATTAAATTATTGGAGTAGCAAAATAAACAGAAAAATAACAAAATATCATAAAATGATCTCACAGAATAAATAATGTAATAATTAATAAAAATACCAAATAAAATAACTTATTGCTAATTTTAATCTAGTATTATTCACTTAATTATAGTCTATTTTGAATATATATTGCTATTTTTAATTTATAGTTACAGTATGAAATACCTAAGTTAAAAATAAAAAAAATTAAAGTATCAAAATGCAACTAAACTATCATTATAACATGTACTACTTCGCTTAATACAAGTTTTGAGTACAAAGTTTTGTAAGGAGAAAGTTTTAATGTCCCATTCGAAATTAATTATTATATTTGTTGTTAATTAAACTCAATTAGTAATGTATTATATTTTTTATTGGCCTACATTTACTTAATTATGGTATATTTTGAATTTAAAATAAGTTGGGTTGAAGTAAGACTAAAAGAATCTGAAATTAAAATATAAATGATTAAGATATAAAAAAATGATTAAAATGCAAAATAAAGGAAAACCAAAAGATTAAATTGTAATTTCTATATTTTTTTACCATGTGGCATGAATGAAGAGAATTAAATGTTGCTAGAGATGCTAATATTGCTTCCAATTGCTCTCTTTTCTCTCTTTTTCCATTCTTTCCTGGCTACAATTATGAGGGTAAAATTGAAAATAAGATCAATAAATAAAGGTATAAAAGGAAAATACTATTTTAACTAGCTTAAAGTGCCATTCTTAATTAGATAGATAAAATTAGTTTACACCATTAACATGATTTTGATATGTTATGTTTTGCATAAATTCAGAGTTATTATTACTCCATAAGATGTAATTATCCAGAGAATCTTGTTAAACTATTTGTACATTGTGGGTTTTATCATTCCACTTTATGTGACATTTTTCATAATGGTAATGGCTTGTTTATCAAAGAATGGCCGTTCTGATATGGCTGGCAACGCATGTATGGCTGGGGTAGCAGGATTCAAGTATTAAAGCAAAGCATGAGATTTGGAATTATGTCAAAATTTTTAGCTAAAATTGATTTAAGAAACATGAAGCTCTATTTCTAGATAAGCAAATGATGGAGGACTTCTAAAGCTGACACAAGTATATGAATAACTATGATGATGGAAACCATGATCGTGATGGATTTGATAGTGTTGGTTGATTATTTAATAGTGCTGACAGGTTATCTTTTAGTCTATTCAATATTTTATTATTGTGGTGCGATTGAGTAATGAACTAGTGATTTTATTTTTGCTGCTTCTTACCTCTATTAAATTTATGTAACCCTTGCCAACCATAGCATTTGTAGAATTCCTAGTATAAATATAAATTTTCTTTAATTAAATAGTTGGTGAATGCTGGCTTATAAAGTAGAAACACACAAATAAGATAAGTGTTGCAGAAATAAAAATACTTAGGTAATTGAGCAAGTATACGCAAAAGGACAAAATAAGTGTATCTGTAAGAAGGTTGGAATGACCTCAATTGAAGATATGCTTAGATGGTTTGGACATAAAAATCATAGGCCGATAGAAATTCTAATAAGAAAAATTGGATTATTAAATCTTATCTATATAAAAAGCGGACGAGAAATGCCAAAAAAGATATGACAAGAAACTATAAGGAATGATCTTACATATTTGGAGCTAAATGAAGATTTGTTATTTGATAGAGTGCAATGGAAAAATGATTCATGTAGCCGACCTCACCTGGTGGGATAAAAGCTTGGTTTGTTGTTGTTGTTGTATAAGGTTGGTGAAGAATATCTATCTACAAAGGTAGAAGAAATTGTTGTAACATTACTTTTTTATGAGAGTTTAAAAAACCTTAGATATTAAAATTGTAAGGTTACCTAAGGTGAAGTTTGTAAATGCAAACTTATGGTACTGGATGCCAGCATATGAAGATAGATTGGCATAGCAATTCAACATTGAAAACTTTATGAAGGAATTTAAATGGAGAACAATATGTTGCTTTTAAGGAGAAATTGTTTAATAAGTGTGATTGGCAAATTAACATTGGAACAAATGTTACGTTGACTAAGATGACTGGTGATATAGAAGAGTTGCAAGACATGTTAGATTCAAAAAATATTGAGTCTTCTAAAAAGAGACTTGTTGGTAGAATAAAAATCTCAAAAAGCAATTCGGTAACGTGAATGCTACAAGTTGCGGAAATGTGAACAATGAGGCTTTTTATTTACAACAAAGTCTTAATCTCAAGCTACTTGGGTTCGAATGGAAATTTAAAAATCTGTTATAAGAGTGTCAAATTTTGTACTTACTGTTAACCCACTTCAATCTTCTGTATTTTGAGCTTGGGATTGGCCATGCAAATAAATAGTAAAACTCATCATAGTCTGAGTTAGAATGAGGCTTATCAAATCAAAAAAATAAGCTAGAAAGGAGGCTAAAGATAGCTTTTAGGGAAGCATGGGTTACATTAAAGCTCTTCTTTGAATCGTTATCTTTACCTTTTTAAAGATGAGTTGACTAGGCATATTCATTGTGAAATTTTATAGTAAATTCTTTTTATGGGTGATATACTTCTTACGGATATGACGCATATGCGAATCAGAAATTTGGATCTTGGAGGATTACATTAGAAACAAAGGGATTCAAACTGAGTTGAATGAAGACTTAGTACATGTACGTAGGGGTGAGGGTTTAGCTCGAAGATCGAAAATTGCTCAATTTTTATCTCAAATCGAAGTTTTCAAGCTGAACCACGACCCAGTTTTTTGGCTCGAGGATTTTTGAGTTTGAGTCGATACTTGATCGGATTGAGCTGGTTCAGATCTAATTGATTTAAACAAAAAATAATATTATGTAAATGTTAAATAATAAAATAATTCTCATATAAGTATGTTGAATTGCTTGGCCTAGTGGAGGAGCGACTTGAGTTTCTTTGGATGGTTGGGGGTTCAAATCCCCCTTCATCACTTAGAAATGATATACATATTTTAAAAAGCTTTCCCCTTTTCTTTAAAAAAATATTTTTTTAAAAAAACTAGTGTCATTTAGTCCCACATTGGGAGTTTGAAGAGAAAAAGGAGAAAAGCTTATAAGAATGAAAGATGATATTCTCAAATTAAATTAAAACTTCAATAAAAACATGTTCGAGTTGGCTTTTTGAGTTGGCTCGAAATAGGCTTAAAGCGGCTTGAGTTGGCTCGAAATAGGCTCGAGCTGGCTTGTGCTCGCAAAAAGTTCAGCTCGAGCTGGCTTGACCTCAAAAAAATTTAATTCGAGTTTGATTCAAGCTTCGAGCAAATTATGAGCCAGTGGTTTTTTTTTTTGATCTGAGCTCGAGCTAACCTTGGCTCGGCTCAAACTTGGATTGTTTTCACCCCTTCATGTACTGTAAGTTTGGTAATCCTAAACAAAATGATGACAATGTTGTAAGAATATATGGGACAATAGCTCCATCATTCGAGGACTTCAAGTAACTCAAGTCTTTATCTAGGAAGTTGGACTAAGATGCAAGTCTCAGAATAAAAGATAGGAGAAGTGTGATAAGAGTTCTGTATGATATGAAGATGCATATATTGTTGAAGGAAGCTTTTTAAAAATTGCAATTGAACCTTCTATGTTATATGGTAGATTGAGTGATTGACAACACCCTTAAGATTAAGCTGAGACGTTTATGCTCGTTGGGATGAGTGGCCACATTAGAGTGAATTGTATTGAAAATGATTATACATGGAAGATGATTGGTTTGAAATATATAAATGATGAAATGAGGGAGAACTGGAGAAACATATATGGTGGTTTGACCTTGTCCTTCATTGACCTCTAGACGCCTTTTCACATAGATGGATTCGGGTCATGATGGTAAAGATGTGAAGGGGTAGACCAAAATTGACTAGGTATATGGTCGTTGCACATGACCTTGACTTGTGCTTATAATTGGTGTTGCTTTATCGAAGAGAAATTTGTGTAATTAATCCTAACTATTTTGTGATTAACTCTTTGCTGTTATTGTTGTATTAGTTAAGGACATGTGTATTCTCACCCTTGGATTTTTTTGACGTGCCTGCTTGATAGGTCCTCTTGTCATGCAATGAACCAAACTTTTTATTTCTTGGAAGCATTATTATTTGGTGAAATTGATGCTGTTTGGATGAGCCAAGTGTTTAGTAATTGCTGTTCTTTTCTGCCTTGATGTTAAATGGAAAAAGTATGCTTAATTACTATTTTGCAAGAAATTTTATGGAATTTTCTTGATCCAAGTCGAAATCAGCTGCTAATTAAGATGCTTGTAGTTTCTTGAGATTGGTTCACTTTTCTCTTATAGGCAATTGGGATACATTGGAGGTCAAACCTAAAGAAAGGGGCCTTGATACAAGACTAGAATTAATTAGTTTTTATGAAAAGAACTACTCGGCAAACATCATGCACCTTGTTGTATATGCAAAAGGTAGTTACTTCTGACTTGTTCTTTAACTTTGGATTGTCTTTAACTTTGAGTTTGTAGTTGACCTTTTCATTTTAATATTTTTAACTGCTGTAAAAATCTAGAGAGTCTTGATGAAATCCAAACTCTAGTGGAAAGGAAATTTCAGAACATCAGAAATATTGGCCGGAACTACATACGTTTCCCTGGTCAACCTTGCTCATCTGAACATCTTCAGGTACTTTGATTATATCTAATTTGGGAGACTCGGGAAATGTGCATGCGTGGAAGAACGTTGACTATAGAGTAATTAGCTTCCCTTTTTAAGGATGAAGGTTGTATTGACTAATGAGATTTTTGCATGTTTTATGCTATTCTTAATATAAGCACTTTTTATCATGTTGGAATTTATTTTTTTAGTCTGCAAAACACAAGCAGTCTGTATGGAACATTATTTAACAAAATTTTGATCTCATTAACTATTTCAATTACGCAAAATTGGAAACTTAAATCACTTATTTTGTAATTATTTTATGAAATGCATTTATCAAAAATCTACTTCTTTATTTCTAGTTCTATAGATTAGCTTTTGGTTTTATGGACCATTATTTCAAGAAAACATGTTGTCTCTCCTATCCTAAGATATTAAGGCCTTATTTAGTTCATGCATATTTTAAGGTAAAGAATTATTTTATTAATATTTTGAATTTTTCACAAATTTCATTTATTTTATTTCACATTCAACACAAATTTCAACCTTAAAAATTAACTTTATTTCATATCCAACACAAACTTCAATATTAAAACCAGTTTTATTTGATATCTTATGCTCATCCCAATATTAAAATAAATTTTTCTACCAAACTTAAAGAATAAATTATTTTATCTTTCATGCCCAAAAATTATCCTCCAACCAATGCCTAAGTGTTGGATTTGACGCTCCCCTTTCGCGAAAGGTGTTAATTTGTTTGCAAATTTGTATTTGTACTAGTATATTTATGATTTATAACTTTGATGATGTGTATCTTCCAATTCTTCTTAGCTTTAGGCCTAAATTTGAAACAGGGATGTTAATATGTGTAGGGTAGGACAATGATTAATTAGGCTAAAATAAAATTTAATTACGAACTTATAAGATAATGAGTGAATGAAAATAAGACTCATCAGGGATTAAGATCTGATTTTTATTAAGAGTAAATTTGATCATAGAAGAATTATAGGGACTTATATGTAAATATACATACCTTGTATATATACCATTGTTAAGGTAGAGATTTTTGACCAGTTTATTCACATTCACATAGTATCAATGCTAGGGTTTCCTTGGTCCATTGTTTGCGCTTCCTGTGCAGTAAATAAGTACTTTAACCCGTTTAACTCTCCACCTATATATCTCTTTGCTTTCCTTCGTTCTCTTGTTGTCAACGTCTGGCTTGAGTGCCCGATTGTCCCTTGCACTACGCCCCGCGCCCTTGCTAGCCCCGTCGATCTCCTTCTTGGGCCACCTCTTTTTCATGCGCCTTCTCTCTTTCCATTCTCTTTATGGATCGCCTAACTTGTTCTTTTCGCTGCGTCTCCTCTCTCGGTTCGCTTGGATGATACGTTAGACATGATGACTAAGGTTACTATATTCTTGAAGATCGATTTGAAGGTTGGTACCATCAGGTTATTAGACCTGAGGATGAATGGAAAACGACCTTTAAGATGAAGGATGAGCTATTTGAGTCGATAATCATGCCCTTTGGACTCTCACATGCCCTAGTACTTTGTGCACTTGATGAAATAAGTATTATGACCATTCATTGGCATCATCACTGTCGTATATTTTGACGGCATCTTGATCTACTGTCGTATTAGGGAGAATCACAGACCGCTTTTGTCAGATCTGCCGAGTCCTTAGAGCAAAGAGTTTGTATGCAAATCCAAAGAAGTGTGCTTTTCTCACTGACTGTGTCTTCCTGGGATTCGTTGTATTCTTTGATGGTGTTTTGGCTGACCCCAAGATGGTTCAAGCCATATCTAACTAGCCAGAACCTTAAAACTACCATGACGTCCATAACTTTCATAGCTTAGCTACTTTTTATTGACGTTTTATCTCTCTGCACTATCACGACCCCTATCATAGATTGCATCCGGAATGGAGATTTCTAGTAGGCAAAGCCAGCAGCAAAAGCCTTTATAGAAATCAGTCCACAGTCCCAATCTTATTATTCCCTGGCTTTTTGAAAGTCTTTGAGGTACTTGCGATGCCTCGGGAGTGGGAAATATGTGGTGTTTTACATCAAGGTCATCATATGGCCTTTTGCTGGGAAGAATTAAATGATATTAGGCAAAGGAGTTTTATGATGTAGTTTAAGCCCTTAGATATTAGTGGCATTATCTCATACCCTTGGAGTTTATCTTCTACACTGATTGTAAAACCCTATGGTATTTTAAATCATAGAAGAAGTCAATGCTAGGCATACTAAATGAGTTGAGTTCCTTCAAGAGCACACATTTGTACTCAGGTATAAAACTCGAGTTGAGTTCCTTCAATGCATTGAGTCAACGAGTCTCCTTAGTCCCTATTGTCCACGATTCATTGAGGTTGTTGGATTTGACATATGCAAGGAGATGTATGCTGTCTTTCTTGATTTTAGGGATATTTATGCCATTGTTAATTTTAGACCGTCTAGTGAGTATGCTAATTATTTGATTTAAGACGAATATTTTTTTCATGATCGATGTTTATGCTTTTCCCAGACCTTGGTAAGGGACTTCATGGTCTGGAAGCTTCATGCAGGTGGTCTTACTAGTCATTTCGAGCAAAATAAAGTCATCAAAGCAGTTACAAGTCAATTTTTACTGGTCAAGTTTAAAGAAAGATGCGGCTCGGATTGTAGCCTAGTGTCAAACTTGTGTTGTTGCAAAAAAGCAAAAGAAACACATAGTCCCTGTTTGACGTGAGGATCAAAATCAGGATTAAAATGATATTAGTTTAAAAAATAAAATAATAATAATAAATAGTTTTTTTAATTATTTTACACAAATTTTGATATAAAAAATATTATTTTATTTGACATACTCAATAATCTTCAATGAAAATATCAACTTTATTTCACATCCTAAACCAGAATATTTGAAGCGAATATTTTGATCTAGAATGTGAAATAAAGTTAATATTTTTATTAAAAATTATTGAGTACATAAAGTAAAATAATATTTTTTTTATATCAAAATTTGTGTAAAATGATTAAAAAATTTATTATTATTATTATTATTATTATTATTATTGTTATTTTTTAGACTAGTACCATTTTAGTCTTGATTTTGGTCCTCGCGCTGAACAGGGCCCTAGGGTTATACATGTCTTTACCCATCCTTGATTGACCTAGGTAGGATTTGAGCAAAGATTTCATTTTGGTCTACCCCGTATGATCACTAGACATGACTATATTTGTGTCGTTGTAGATAGGTTTTCTAAATTGACACTTTTTTTCCTATTCGAAAAATTTAGATACTTCTAAGGCAACCCATCTCTTTTTTGATAGAGTAGTTTGATTGCATAAGCTACCTATGACATCTTCTTGGGAGTAAATTCAAATTCTCTACTGCATATCATCTATAAATTGACGGTTTTATATAAAAGCATAGACTATTGCATTTTGTGTTTTTATTTGAAATGAAATCAATTTGAATTTGAAATCAGTACATTATATTTTTGTGAAAAGAAAGTTTAAGGCTTTGAGTGAGAATTTCTAAATACCTTAAAGAAGTTTAAGGTATTCCTCAATTCTTTTTACTTTAATATTCTGTTGTTTTCAGTCAAACTGAAATTTAGGTCCTTTGGAGCAATTTTGCTAACCATAATTTTATTTCTTGCATGCTACCTTTTGTGCCTTAACAACCTTAATTTCGATGTCGGTTGACTTCCGGTCCACAAGCTCCCGTACAGAGCTCGCTACCGTTGCGTCATGTGCGCAACTCTATCGTCGTTGCTCTTGAATAATTGTGTCATGCTTGTTGATCTCCTTGCATTGATGCTTTGCGTTGGCAACCGTAAGAGTTGCGCCCCATGTGTGTTGCATTGTTCACACTACATCGATGACGTATCCCGATGATCGCGAGCGTTGTACCTTCCATCTGTGCCATGCCTATCGACCACTCTGCGTTGATAACCTTTGCCAATGATCACACGTACCTCCATCCTACGTCCTACGCCATCGCTGTTCTATTTTGTCCAACACCTTCTTCCGCTCATCTCTCTGCATCATAGTTCCACCTCTCTGGACTAATTGATCTGATCAACCTTCACCCTAACATTTGCTTTTGATTTTGATCGCTTTTTAGTTGGCATTGGTTATTAAGGGTGCTCTATTTGCTCAAACGTATGATTTTTATTATTATTGAGTGTTGTAATTGCTATTGAGATGATTATTTTTGGGAATCCCCTTTTTGCATAAATCGGCTTCTGCTAGTTGAAATAGCTTTATCCTAGTTTGTAGTTGATTTCCTACTTATTAATCGATTTTAATTTCCTTTATGTTTAAATCGGTTTGCTCATGCACTTGATTTTCTGGTCATTTTGTGGTATTTTGAGATTTTATTCTTATTAATTTTGTGAACACCTGTTACTTCATCAACTAATTTCTTGGTTGGATTGCATCAGCATTATTGTCTTTATCAACTGGGAAGGTGATTGGCATGTGGTTTAAGTCCCAAGGATTGTATCATTTGGCAACCACTCGTCATGTTCTGCTCTTATTGCTGATGCCACTCCATTGCAGATTCATAATCGTTTTGGGTATGCTTAGGGGTGAGAACGATCCGAGTTCGAGCCGGGCTATGCACGACTCAAACTTGGCTCGAATCAGTTCGATTCGCGTTCCAGCTGGCTCGTTTCAACTTCGAGCTGACTCAACCTTGATTGAGCCAACTCAAACTCTTCATGAAGTCAGTTTTTCCTAAAAAAGTGACATTGTTATAATTTTAAATTATATTAATTATACCTACTAGATTACCTAATAGATATCCTAACCACAATTAAGTTATACTTTTATAAAAGTAATAAATAATTACAATAAATGATGAAATATATTATTAATATTTTTAAAAAATAGAGAACGAGCCAATTCGATCTGATCCGGCCTTGGCTCGTGGCTCGGCTCAATAATTCGATATTTAGCTCGATTCGAGCTAAATATCGATCTGAACATCGAGCGACTATCGATCTTCGAGCCACATTTTCACCCCTAGGTACGTTTGTCTGAAGAGTCTACAAAAGTGGTGCCTAGTCTTTCTAGCCTCAATAACTTAGAGTGTTAGTCTTATCAATTAGGAAAGCACTGTAGATCTATTTTTCCTATTCTGGTCAATAAGCGTGCTTCGACTTTATTTGCTTTAGGTCATTTAGATGTTTGATTTCCTAGCCATATCACCTCTAAATTGTGCTTAATACTTTGTCATCTCTTTCTTTGATGATTACTCTAGCATGATATGTTCTTAATGATGGACACATCTAAGTTACTTTCTATTTTCATTTTTTTTTGTGCTAAAATTGAAACCCATTTTGGTGTTCTCATTCATGTTTTTCAAAGTGATAGTGCAAAAAATTACTTATATATTCAATCTCATTTATCAACTCAGTGGATGCTTCACTAATCTTCATGTTCATTCACACCTCAACAATATAGTATTGCTGAATGAAAGAGCAGTCACTTAATATTGCGCATATCCTACTACTTCACTTGGGAGTTTCTTTACGTTTTGGTCGCTTGCCATCTTTTGTCTTCCTTGGTCAGATCTCATTCTTTTTTCTCTTCCTGTAAATGTAGTGTTTTGTCTCCCTTCACGGGTACAATCTGTATTCTTAGGGTACTCTTGTCTTCAAAAAGGATATTGTTATTCTCGTGAGCTACATTGATCTTTTGTTTCAGTCGATATATCTTTCTTTGAGTCTACTCGTTCACTAATGCACCTACCATCTTAGAAATTGTTTCAGAGGAATTTCCAGCTCTTATTCCGTTATCTATTTCTTCCCTTACAGAACCTTCAGTATTAGTAACTAAACCTTTGCAGGTATATACTGGACAACCTCAGCCTAGGATAGTTGTTGTAGCTCCTTAGGATTTTATTGCTTTTCCAGATACCTTTCCAATTGCGGATTCTATCTCTGACCTTCTTGATCTTTCTATTATTTTCCAGGTGGGTATTGGATAATGCATTACTTTTCAACTTTTATCTCATTATATTTTTTACATTGCCTTGTCTTTAGATTACTTTGCCTTCATTTCCTCTTTGTCATCTATATTTGTTCTCAGATGTTTATCAGAGGCACTGACTCATCAAGGGTGGCAGTAAGCTATGATAGATGAGATATCAACGTTACACTCGAATGAAACTTGGGACTTGGTTAACTCTTTTTCTTAGGAAATCAATGGTTTGATGCAAGTAGGTGTATACTATGGAGTTTTCCTATTGGCTCAGTAGATTGTCTAATGGCTAGGTTTGTAGCAAACAGATATACTCAAAGATATGGTATCGATTATATAAATACCTTTTTTCTTAGTAGCCAAGATAACCTCAGTGCATTTAATTCTTAAATTCTTATGTCAAACTAGTGCCCAAACAAAGGGCTTGATGTATGATTCAGGAAAATATCATAGATTAGTCGATAAACTCAACTACTTTACAATAATTACACTCGATATGTTGTTTGTTGTATATGCGATTAGTTAGCTTGGAGTCCTTTTCTGAATGCCATTGAGCGATAGCTTTAAGGAACCTTCGACATCTTAAGGCAGCTTCTGGAAAAGGGCTTTTATATTGTGACCACGACCACTTTTAGGTGATGGGATATGCAAATGTTAATTAGGTAGGTTCTTCAACAAATCGGAGATCCATGTCATACTATATATCTTACTAGGAGGTAACATAATATTTTGAGGAAGGAAAAAACAAATGTAGTAGCAAGATTTAGTTTTGAGATAAAGTAAAGAGCAACAATGCTTTGCGACACGCGAACTTGTATGCTTAAATAATTGATACAAAAGTTAGGGTTTAGTCAATTTGAACCTACACAGTTGTATAGTAATAGTCAAATCTCCATGCACATGGCTTTCAATCTTGTCTTTCATGAGAAAACAAAATATATAGAGATTGATTGTCATTTCGTCATGGTGAAAGTATGGTCCATCAAAGTTATTATGTTCTTCGCTAGTCCTAATGATCAATTAACTACTATGAAGCACAGACACGGTACGGGAAACAAGACACGGGATACAGTAACTTTTGTTTATTTATTAAAATTTGAATAAAAATGAAAGAAATAATAAAATTGATCAAATATGTGTGACTTTCATCTCTCCTTTTAGTTGTTTTTTCATATATTTCATAAACATTTAAACGATTGATTGACAAGTCAGTTTAAAAGTATTAAGATAGATAATTATTAACATATTTACAATAATTAATAAGGTCCCGTTTGTCTAGTAGTTTAAAATTAACCTTGTTTAATTTTAACCAGGCATATCACATCACACATAAAATTTAATATTAAAAATTAAATTTATTTCACATCCTACACATATTACTAAAATATAACTAACTTATACACATCCCTCACATATTCCAACATAATAACTAACTTTATATCACATCCCTCACATAACCCAACATAATAACTAACTTTATTTCACATCATTCACAACTTTCAATAAAAAAATATTTCTATCCAAATTTAATTTTAACCTTCTTAAATTTAACCTTACAAACAAACAGACCTAAGTAATAAATAATTAAATATTTTTTAAATAGAATAATTAATTTGATTTAAAATTTTCTACTAACATTATGCAAATATAAAATTGTAGATTAATTACCAATTTATAAATTTCAAAAATTATGTTATGAATTAATTTAAAAATATTATGGCAAAAATATATATAAGTAACCAATTTAATAACAAATCTAATGTAAAAGAAAAGATGAATAGAAGATATCTTTATTTTTTTAGGCACAATAATGCATAGAAGTATAAATACTGGATATACAAATAAATTATTTAGAAAAATGAGTTATATCTACTGGATATTAAGAATACATTTTTCAATAGGGACTTGGATGAAGAAGTTTACATGTTGCAACCATGTGGGTTTGTTGCTTAGGGAATTCTGGACTAGTCTGTAAGCTAAAGAAGTCACTATACGGTCTGAAGCAGTTTCCTTGGGCTTAGTTTAATAAATTTACTTTTTCTTATTCTTTTTTGCATTTCTCATAGTTTATAGGACATCAGTCTCTAGAAGGCAGATCCTTTTTATTGTCTATGTGGATGATATCGTTATCACAAGGGATAACACTAATGAGATTCTTAAATTAGAATGTCATTTATATCAACATTTTCTAACTAAAGATCTAGGCAATTTGAGGTACTTTTTAGGCATTAAAGTTGTTGGCTTATGGGGAGATATATGCATCACGGAGGAAGTATGTCCTAGTATGCTTGGTGTTATTGAACCAGTTGATACTCTTATGGCATACAGAGTAAAATATTGATAAAACAAGCAAGATTGAAAAAAAATAAACCTAATAAAGA
This sequence comes from Apostasia shenzhenica, assembly GCA_002786265.1. Lineage (NCBI taxonomy): Eukaryota > Viridiplantae > Streptophyta > Magnoliopsida > Asparagales > Orchidaceae > Apostasia > Apostasia shenzhenica. The sequence goes on from KZ451906.1 coordinate 828,673, forward strand.
ATTCTCTTAAAGCTGGAAGTGTCTCTCGCTTGTTTAGAAGTGTTTAGTACGTTTTTTATATAACATAAATTTGGACACGAATTTTGGCGTGCCCGACACTTGTCCTGGAGTGTATGGCATGTTGGTGTTTGGCACGTGTTTGATAATACCACAGGATCTTGTTAGAAGTGTCTGTGCCTTATAAGTTCGTGAGGTTAGGAAGGCTTTTCATGTAGGTCTATCGAGTTAGAATCATTGAGGTCCTTTAGGTTGATAATTCAGTTCACCCTATTCCTTCTGATAGACTTTACATCATATTGATGTCATATCTAATACGCCATTTGTGTAATTAGAGGAAATTTGATCAACTCTATCTCTTCCACTTACCTTCACACCATCTGCACTCTGACTCATCGCCTTCTTGACTTTTGACACACTCTCCTTCTCAGTGCAGAAACCTACCTCGTCGACTGAACAAAGTACCATGATTTAAGGAAGGCAATGAAGGTCATTTGGCTGCCTAATTCTTGGCTACTATTGGTGGTGAGGATGCGAAAAATGGAGCGGGAAAATTGTGGGAGATGCAAAAGCTAGAGATGAAGAACACTTGCAAGTAGTATTGATGGGGATCCAAACTCTAATATTACATTCTTAACTATCAAAATCAACAGCTTAGAATGAAAAGTCTAAGTAAATGCTTAAATCGACTTAAATTGTCTGGAAGACAACTATTTGAACCATTTAAAGAAAGTGGGGGACCCATATGAACATTTTGGCGGGAAGGGACCCCGATGAAATGCTATTTTTATGGGCTTAGATGAAATGGATGCCTAATCTCAGGGATTTGGATCTAATTCACCCACATTTTAGGCAAGGTTACGAATTTTTTGTGTTGATAAGATTGACTATTATTAAATTAATTATTTGTATCAATATAATGATGTAATTAACGTTTTTCCCCAAGTTGGCTTTAATGAAAGATTTAAAAAATAATTTTGGGAAAAAATGCTGATTTAGTGCAACAAATATCTGATACATAAAGAATAGATATTGGCTATTTAAATGTACATGTTGGCTATAGTAGGTTATATTATGCATGGATCCATGAGGTTATCATACAAGAGACAGAAATGAAACTGATGAATTTATACTTGATTTAGAATAGCATATTATCTAGGAATAGTGGACAGCTGAAAAGTGGATTTTTTAGAACTTTGATATCAATACAGAACTGCTAATTGAGTTGAATGTGCTTTGTATGTGATGCTGAAAGTAAACTTTTTTTTTAAGTAAACCAATCTGATATCACCTTTAAATTCCAATTAGCAAAAGCATTGTTTCTTACATAATGTGGATTCCAAGCATTCTTAATCTTTATGTGAATTAATGTAATTACTTATTCCTATTAGACAATTATCCTGGGCATTGTGTTTCCGTCTGAAAGGTTTTTGTTATTTCTTCAACTCATATTACTCAGGAAGTGGATCCTGTTTAGTATAACAACACAAATCAAAAAGGACTGCTACCACATCGATGTTATTATTGGGAAGGAAAACTAATATATTTCTTTCGTAGTTTTTCTTTAGGCCTTTTTGTTGAAGGTTATGCTATTAGCATGTCTACTTCCATTATAGGTAATTTACAAAGTCTTTTTTAAGAAGAAAAGAAATGTTTACTTGCAAAATTTGTAAGGTAATTTGCAGGGGATGTTTAACATGTATATAGTAATAACAATGAACTTTTATGTTAGAAGTGAAAATGGGGTAATTTAAAGCGATAAAATTCATAAGACACTAAAGCTAAAATAGAGAAATCAAATATTTTGAGAGATTTTAGTAAGTATTTTGGTGTGGGATTAAATGCTAAGTTTTATTAAGAAAATTGCTAAGAAGCCTCAAGTAAATCTAGAGTGAATCATATAAGGAGCTTGGTTGGAGGTTGGAAATGTTAAAAATGCTAGTGGAGGAAAAATTATATTTATTTAAAGAGTGACCAAGGTAAATATAAAGACAAATATAATATTATAAAGAAGTTGAAAACTTTCTAAGGAAGTGGTTCATAAAGTCAAGTCTACAATTTTTGATAATTTTGTAGTAGGTTGGACATTAAAGAGAGTCCGAAAGAGATTTTTAGAGTACCTAAAAGGTTGCAAGATATTTGTCATGATAGATGTATTAATAGAGATAATAATAAAATTTTATTCAAAGAAAAAGATATTAGAAATAAAAACATAATTTATGACACCATTGAGAGGGAGTTTTTAGATGTATTTTTTTTACAAGATGTAATGATATAAATGGCCCTTATATTGTGAATTAATAAAAAAAGTTGAATTTGTTATAAAAAAGATGTATAACGGTGCAACTTAGTGCAATGCTTATGAATAATCGACATGTTTAAAATTCTAGTAGTTTTAGGAAAATAAAGTTTGTTGGAAGGGAGTGTTAGAATGAAGTTCGAAGAAATTAGTACTTATAAGAAATTTAATTTGGACTTATGTGTGGAAGTTATTTATTGAAGTAATTATAGAAACAGATATAGAATATACAAATAATCTTTATTCGATTCAGATTGACATTATAAAAGCTTATAATTGCATGTTGTAATTTTAATTGAGCAAAAATTAATATTTGCAAGTAGATAACGATGAACTAGTTTTTTTTTTTTTTTGATATTAATGATGAACTAGTTAGTAATATTGGGATATGATAAGTTTAGATACTTTGGTTTTGTGATATAGGTAAGGAAAAAAATAGAAGAGTTGGAGCTAAATGGCTTGAGATATTGATGTGGAGTTTTATATGATGAAAAAAAGCCATGAAGACTTAAAAGAAAATCTTAAAATAAAGATGTTAGTTTAATATATATGTTTCCATAATGCCTACACTTTATGTTACACAAATAAGGGTGTTGAGGTAGATTTGTCTCCGCATCTCTAGCAGTGTATGGCATGATTATCTTAAATATCTTATCAATTTAAAAATAATTTTGAGGAAGTCGCCCTTGAAATGAATCTTCACTCGGATTTATTTGATAGATTTTATTTCTAGTCAAAAGTTCAATGAATTAGATTTGAGTTTTGACAATCGCCAGACAAGGGAAGTTGTAAGGCAAGGAGAGTAATAATTTGAGAAAAGAGCTAAAAACACAGTAGTATCAAAGGATAATTATAATTTAAGAAAAGGAGCTAGAAACATGGTAGTATCCATGGAGAGTGATAATTTGAGAAAGGAGCCAGAAAAACAGTAGTATCAAAGGTAACTTCAGTAGAAATTATATAAAAAGATTTTAAGTTAGGTTTTACATCACAAATTATATTAAACATGAATAATGACAAAAAATTATAAAAGTTGAGCATAAATAGTTGAGGTAAGGCTATTGATGATAGTGAGGATTTGATGTTTGGGCTTGGATCTTATCTCTGCATGTTTGAAAATTTTCATTACTAGCTCTATTGCTATGTGTGTTTGTTTCCTTTTTATTATCCGTTCAATGTTGCTATTAGCTTTTCGGCAATGTACTTTATCATCCATAGATTCAAAATTTCTGTTATTCCCAACCATTGATGTGTGATTGCTTTGTTGGATTATTGCAGATCCTTGTCAAAGCTGTCCCGATTAAAGAAGGTCATTTCTTGAGTGTTAGATGGCCAATTACTCCTGGCATACATTATTACAAGGAAGGGCCTTCTAGGTATCTCGGACATCTTATTGGTCATGAAGGAGAGGGATCTCTCTTTTACACTTTGAAAAAGTTAGGTAACACATTGTTATCTTCGTGAAGTTGGATTATGGTTTATTTTGGATTTCTGAATGTTGTTTAGTTTCTTTTTTTTTGAAATGAATGCTGTTTAATTTCCGTATGCTAATCTACCTTCAATTTTTTTCCACTGTTCTTTGATGCTATTACCTGAATTTGTACGTCGTATATCCTGCCATATTTTGAACATATTTTTTGTTATTGTCTTTTCATTCAGAGTTAAATAAAGGTTATAGTGCATCAGGACGTGAGCTTGGCTGTCTATTTCACCTTGTGTTGCATATGCATTTTATTTCGGTTCGTCTGTTGATGGTGACACTAACTGGATTTGGTTGTGTAGTTAACTGGCTTCAGAATTTGCTGTGTGTTTCTTATTAAAACTTGATGCTGTGCAATTTTTTTTAAAAAAAGACCTTGATGCTGTGACTTGATACGTTTTGATGGGAGTTTCTTAGTTTAACATTTGTTAGCTCGTTAGTAGGCAAACTGAGAAAGTGGCAGCCCTAATTTTCTTTCTGCGTGATTAAATCATTTGGATCATCTTCTTTTTGCCAAAGTTTGTTGCTCAACAACTGGACCTGAAGAAGTAATACTTGTGTTGACGTAGGATGTAGGGGATCCCAAGGAACACAGAGAGAAGGAGAGAGAGTCCCGAGAGATGGCGGTGCGTAGAGAACTCTAACAACCAGAACAGCACACAAAGGTTGAAGGTGGTTTAAGGAGGAAGTCCCCTACGTTCACCGAGCGGTCAGTGAGAGGTTTCACTAAAGAGAAAGAGAATGGCCGAAAAGGCCAGTACAATGTTTTGGAGAGAGAGAGAGAGGAAGAGAGAGCTCCTCCGTTGGAGCTTGAGTACAAGAAAAAGGGGGAATCAAAGTAATACTACTCCTGCTTCGGTTCTTCTCTGCTTCTGCTAATTGTTCTCCCTGTTTTTTGTCCGTTTAGTGGCTTTAAATATTGCTGAAAAAAGTACTTTATCCCGGATTTTCCGAAAAGAAAAGAATGGGGCCCGTCCTGATGGTCCCTCAGCTGTCGGCCTTTGAGGGAGCTGGAAGTACTGGGTGGAGAGCTTTTTCCTCCTTGGTAGCGTGATTCTACTGGGGGTGCCGTGCCAGCTAGAGTACACGAGTCTTTGATTTGCGTCTCTGGAAAAAGTGTTCTGTACGGGAAACGGTGCGGTCGAGCCACGCCGACTGCGATAGGTGCAACTGGGGAACATTTTCATTGATGTTATCAGGGGCAATACTGGATCGTCATGGACGATGGTTGACCGAACCCGCGTGGCCGACGTTTGACCGAGGTTTGAGTCCTGCGAGAATAAATAAATAAATAATACCTTAGTGCCACATGGGAGCCACGTGTATGAATAAATAAAGAAAATTGATGTTCAACCAAGGTCATTATGAACAATACTTCAATGATGAATGAAAGAATAATATAAAAAGAATTGGCTCTTAGGTAGAACTCTGGGTCTACGCTGATCCACAAAAAAAAGATATGCCATTTAGGTCTTTCTTGTCAAAAATATTTTTCATGCAAAAATATTTTTCATGTGAGTACTTTCTGAGAGTTTTTGTTAAGTTGTTCATTAAATTGCTAGTTTAACAATTAAAATTACATATTTAAGCCTTAAAAATAGTTTAAGTGTTTCAAATTATTATTATAATGTCAACTTGTCTTCGTCTCTATATCCTAGTTTATCTTAGCAATTTTCAATATTTAAATATATATATTTTTTATTTTTTTTAAATTGTAATTTAATAGTCGAACTTAATTGAATTCATAAAAAAAAGGCCTTATATGGAAAAAATATTAGGTCGTGTGGGACTCAAATGACATGTTATAATTTTTGTGGATCTGCGTAGAATCAAGGGTCTACCTTTAGGGCCTTGATGGAATTAGCCTTAAAAATAAGAAAATAAAATAAGTAAAAATAAAGATGACATGTAGAAGGAAGACAAACTAGCCTTTGACAAAAGCTTTTAATGCTATCGAAGAGGCTTCTTCAAAAGAACTCAGCAGTGGCAAATCGCTCTAAAGAAGAAGAATTAATTTATTGAAAGACGGTTTAGATGAAAACTTATGGATCATCAAAAGCAATAGATTCATTGTAATTTTATCCAGATCGCTTTGTGAAAATCACAATGACTATTAAGTTCATTAGAATTATTATTTTTAATTAATTAGAAGTAGCAATATGTTAAAGACGATTGCTCGTTGAAGCTACATTTGCGTCAAAAGCATAGGCCCATGGAAGATATATCTCTTAAGGCTGCGTTTGTTTGGAAGGTTATTTTTAAACATGGTAAAAAATAGCCCGAGAGATTATTTTATAATATAGGTGTTTTTAAGTGTTTGTTTATGGTTTCTTAGGTTAAAAATAAACTTAGTTGTTATAAATGGTATTTAAAATTTCAAACAATTAGATTGATCATATTTGCTATATAATTTTATTGCAGAGTTCTTTTACACATGAGTACAAACTAATTACTTATTATTATTATTAATTTAAATTTAATTAATTTTTATGGTATTAAATTTGATTGATAATACATATTTCATATAAAAAAAGGTCATACATGAAATGAAGAAACTTTCATACATATTTTCAATATTCATTAACTAAGATTCTTCAAAAAACAAAATCATAAACTATAGTCAAATGACAATGACAAGTGTAACTCTAGGATAGATAAGAAAGTAACCAAAAAATGCATAATAAGAGAAATAGTTAACAGGTTCAATTTGACATACAAAGCAGTGGCTGAACTACAAGTACATAAACATGAGAATGATACTAATCTAATCGTAGATCAAGGCACGTATTGCAAAACTTATATACAAGCCTACAAGAGGAGCTACATCACTGACATTTGTATGCTCCTCTTTATCGTCATCTTCATCACCGGTACTAGTGGAAGAATTTAGATCATTCAAACTCTCAATCAACTTGGCAAGGTGCCTACTCGTATGTCACTTTCTTGGATTGTACCTGAGACAAAAACAAATAAAGTAATGAAGAAACCTTTAACACAAGGATTCGAGAGTCCGAATTATAATTTGAATCAATTTCGGTATATAAATTTTGATCTAGGAAGGATTCAGGTTCAATTACATATAGAAGTTTAATTCAGTGGGACAACATAAACCTGCAAAAAAATGCTTTGTTCGTGCCCCGCCAAAATATTATAATATGCATCTGTAATACATTGCCAACTAAGATGAAATTAGGTAAACAACACAATAAAAATATTTTGAAAGCATATAGACTAAAATGCGATGTGTTAAACCAAGAACTAAACCAAATACCTTGATTACAAATACCTTTGATTATGCCAAGAACTAAAGCAGTGCATCGTTCATTTTCTTGGCAACAATTAAACAAAATTGGAAAAATCAGATATACAATTGAGTCTTAAGCACCTACATTATCAATTGTACTATTTCGAAATAAAGTAATGGAGCCCTCTAAAGTACTCAATTATACAAGTAAATATGTGACTAAACATGTAGTAGATATGACATTAGCAGTAGATATCATATTTGTAGCTGACTTATAAATATATTATACAAGTACAAACTATGTTTTGTCATCAAAACTTTAAAGAAAATGAAGAAAATTATCAGAGTTTCACATGAATGCAAAGATATCGGATTTCGTTAAGGTTTAAATCATCATTCCAGATGTATACTAATTTTCATAACAGTAATAAAAAGTATTCCCAAAAACAACTAGTGCCTCCTCCGTTCTCAAATAGCTCGAGCAATTTGTTGCTGCATCCTATCACCTTTATGTCGATCACCTACTCTACTGTGGTCTTGAGCATCTTCAGGAAGTTGGGTCAATGCTACATCGTTGGCGTCAGATTCAACTTCTTCCGTCTCTGGTGCCGTAAAGATTGGATCAGCTTTAAAATATCGTGCGATGAAATTATGTAATACAAAATAAGCAAGGATAACATTACGCTGGATCTCCAACGGAAATGGTCTGATTGTACTTAAGATACGAAAACATTGTTTCAATATTCCAAACGTTCTTTCCACTACATTGTGAAGACATGCGTGTCTATGGTTAAATTTTTTCTCCATTGACGCATACTCTCTTGAGTTGGCACTGGTAAATCGAGCTATATGGTAGCGTATATTTCGATAAGGTGCCAAGAATTTGGATATGTTAGCATATCCTGAGTCCACTACATAATATTTATCTACACATGTCATTAAGAAAATCATGCATATATTAGTTAACTAGTTTGTAAAGAAATAATTCAGATTAATTATTTCTTTACCAGTGGGCACAACAAAATTTTCAGTGTCCATTGACCAACGCAGCACACGCATGTCAGAAGCACTCCCTTCCCAACCAACAATGACAAATTGAAATATTTTATC
>KZ451906.1:841652-899143 GCA_002786265.1 Apostasia shenzhenica
AAAATATTTCAATTTGTCATTGTTGGTTGGGAAGGGAGTGCTTCTGACATGCGTGTGCTGCGTTGGTCAATGGACACTGAAAATTTTGTTGTGCCCACTGGTAAAGAAATAATTAATCTGAATTATTTCTTTACAAACTAGTTAACTAATATATGCATGATTTTCTTAATGACATGTGTAGATAAATATTATGTAGTGGACTCAGGATATGCTAACATATCCAAATTCTTGGCACCTTATCGAAATATACGCTACCATATAGCTCGATTTACCAGTGCCAACTCAAGAGAGTATGCGTCAATGGAGGAAAAATTTAACCATAGACACGGATGTCTTCGCAATGTAGTAGAAAGAACGTTTGGAATATTGAAACAACGTTTTCGTATCTTAAGTACAATCAGACCATTTCCGTTGGAGACCCAACTTCCTGAAAATGCTCAAGACCACAGTAGAGTAGGTGATCGACATAAATGTGATAGGATGCGGCAACAAATTGCTCAAGCTAAAAAATTATTATGTACAACTTCATTATTTTTTAAAAATAATTGTGATAACTTCAGTAAAATTTAAACTCATGAAGATGGCTAATTCGTTGACATTCATGGCTTAAAGAGATCAATAAATTTAGTGAAAACTATTATCTACAAATTCAATTTTTTTTTGAAATAATTGTCATAATTTAAGTAAAATTCAAACTTATGAAGAAGGTTAATGAGTTTGGATTGATTTGTTGTATTATGTATTTACTATTAGATTTTGAGATTTATCGTGCTTTTAGTATTTTTGGTTTGACAACTTTTTAGGACACAATTGTAATATTTAGTGAGCTTTATCTTTCTACATTTCTTTCCAAGTGAAGCTACACTTGAGTATCCGCTAACCAAATCAAATTAAGAGCAAATCAATAATTCTTAGTAATTTTCATCATTTCTATGTGAAATTAAGATATCAATGATATTTGGTTTGGTGGAGATATAATATTTTTGTAGGTTATTTGGAGTTACTGATGGGGGAGTCGTCACAAGTTGACTTGATCACCTACTGATGCACCCTAATAAATTTAACTGACTCAACGTGGTCAAGTTCCTTCTACTTGGAGAAAATTGATGGGGCTATGCTAATGATTAGTGATACATATTATATTGTGCTACTTATGCTATGAATGGATATGATTGATTCATATTACCTCTATTTTATTCTATTTTATTGAGTTTGATTTAGTGAAATCAATTTTATTTATTTCTTTATATTAGTAGTTTGTTAAGTCCTACCTGATTTGCCGTTATTTTAGGATGTGATTAGCTCTCTATGTTTCAATGGGATTGGTATTCCAAAAGGTAAGGGTAAGGAATTTTAGGTGAGAATTTTGAAACCATGATAATTATCTCTCATTCTCCGAAATCTCTCTTCTTTTTTTTTCTTTCTTCTTTCCTCCAAACCCTGTCGTTTCCCCTCCATTCTTCTTGCATTCATCTCCATCGTCCCGCATCGATTGTAGTATCAAAGTTTTTCATCCCATATTAATTTTGGTATCATATTGTTTATTCTGCATTAATCCAACTTAAGATTTTGAAAGGAGGAGAAAACCAAAAATGAGAGATGATCGTTATAGATGACTTTGACTTCCACATCATTGCTTTGAACAGAACTAACAACAACAACAAACACAAATCAAGCCTTTGTCCCACTAGGTGAGGTCAGTTATATGAATCATTTATTTTCATTGCACTTTATAAAGTAACAAATCCTCAGTTAACTCTAAATATATAAGATTATTTGTTATAGTTTTTGTCATATCTTTTTGGCCTTCCTCTTCCTCTTTTCATATGGATAAAATTTAATAATTTAATTTTTTTTAATATAGTTTTTATCAGCCTACGATTTATATATTCAAACTGCCTACATGTTAGCTCTCTAAGATTATCTTCAATTGAAATCACTTCAACCTTCTTGTGGATACACTCATTTCTCATTTTGTCCTTTCGCGTATACTCACTCATCCACCTTACCTTTCTCATTTTTGTGACACTTACCTTATTTGTGTATTTTTACTTTATTTATAAGTCAGCATTAAACACCATATAATATTATTAGTTTTATAACTTTTTTTTTAAATTTACCTTTATTTCACCGTTATTCTATATGATTGATCCAAGATATCTAAATTACTCGCTCTTCTTGATGACTTGATCATCAATTGTCATTTTCTACTATAAGTGTTTTTACCTTGATTGAATTTACGCTCCATATATTTGATTTTTAATCTGCTAAGATAAAAACTTTTAGATTCTAATGTATTTTTCTATGACTCAAGTTTTGTCTTAGTATTTTCTCTAATCTTATTAACGAGGAGAATGTCATCTGCAAAAGCTACATCATAACACTTTTACTTGAATATATCCATTCAAAACTTTCATAATCATTATGAAGAGATGTGAACTTAAAGCTGAACTTTGGCATACAAAAATTCTTAGTTAAACTCTTTTTTGTCCAAACACATGTAACAATCCAATTATGCATGTTCTGATTAATTTGAATGTAAGCAGTGCAAACCTTTTTCTTTTCTGAAACTCTCTAAAGCACTTCCCTTGAAACTTTATCATAAGTTTTTTTTAGATCAATAAAAACTAAATGTAGATCTCCTTTTCTCTCTCTAAACATCTCCATTAAAGATATTTGGAAGTAGAAAAATCCTCTTAGTCATCCTAAGCTAGTTTGGAAGGAAAGATTTGTTGTTGTTATGTTTTGTTGTTGTTGTCATCGTGTTTAATCATTTTTGTTATGTATAGCTGTAGCTATATTTATTTTACATGTAGCTGTGGTCTATGGAAGCTAATTACTTTTGGAAAGAATATTGAATTGAAACTTTTTTTGAATGATTTATGCAAGAATATTTTTTTGGAAGAGTTTGAATGATTTGATTGTTGCTTTTGCGGTATTGAACTATTAACATTGTGTACTGCTATGTCACTGAAAAGATTGCATGATAAGTCCAGTACAAGACGGTGATATTCTATTATTCCTCAATTTACTTTGAAACATAGTTATTCCCTTCATATTGTTCATCAAAAATAAGGGCATACCTTTGTGATGTAAATGTTCTACCAAAAATTATGATCAAGCTGGTGCATCTAATCATCATTAAATTTGTGTGTATTTTGTTTGAAATTTGTAGGATGGGCTTTGAGTTTGACTGCTGGGGAAGCAGATTGGAGCTTTGACTATTCGTTCTTCTCTGTAGTCATTGAGCTTACTGATGCTGGCCATGGTTGGTTAATTCTCTGACTTCAGAACTTTTTAATGCGTTTTGGTATGTATCATACTTCTTTTGCCTGAATTTTCATCTCATGATTGTTTTTTATCAGAGCATTATGAAGATATCATTGGATTATTATTCAGATATATCCACTTATTACAGAAATTTGGGGTTGCTAAATGGATTTTTGAGGAGGTAATTACATGCATATGTTCCTTCTTGTGGATCTCTGCTTGTAAAGTGCTTGTTCCATTCCTGTGGCGTATATCATGTGAAGTGTGGATCAGATTTGATGTGTGTTAGGTAACTTTTCCCAGGCATTGTTATTACACAGGGACAACTCCAAGCTTAAAGATCTAGTGGTACATTGACCTTTGCAGATGATGTGTTTTTCTCAGTAGGACAATTTGAATCTGTACACTGATAGTTGAATCATAACTATGATATGTGTTAAATTATGGACTTGCAAAGTGAAGTTCTATATTCTTTTTGGGTACAGATGCCTAAATCAGTTATTCATTTTACAACAGAGTTTACATTTTGTTGATATTCCTGAGAAACCACCAAAAGAAATGAGAATGATACCACTTTGTCATGCCCCGACCCGCTAATATAGGATTAAGCAGCAGATTAACTAGCTAGGTCGGTTGTGATTCTCTAATCTCTTTTAATGCAGTAATTAAACAAATTCGAAATAATCTTAAAACCAAAATAATCTATTAGTAACAACATTCTAGTTTATTACAAAAGTTCTGCTTATTACTTCTTATAGATAAACTATCAGAAAGACACACTAATATGGTTTGAGAACATATATAACTAATGCAACCGTATATAAAATTATCTAAACATAGGTAATCTTCGTTACTTAACTCACATTCTCACGAACTCAGTAAACCTTTAGATCATATGAACATGCTCATGCAACATACAATTATATATAGGGATAACATAATTAAAATATGTAGCATACTATTTGTATAATCTATAACAAATAACATGTCATATTTTATGTCATAATTATGTGCTATGCAATGATTCTTTATTTTTTTGAGGATTCTCAATGAGCTTTGCCATATTCCATGGTTCTCTGTGAACAGGCCTCTATCTCAATAAATTTTGGGATGCCTGCAGTATATAAATAATAATATGAGGTGTATGTTCCAAGTCTAATTCTGTAATACCTTCGAATGCCTCCCCCAGATCTACAAGAATAGGCTCAACTACATCGACACCTTAGTTTTAATTGTTCTAACATGCTCATCATGTTTCTATGATGATCTGTAGTCAAGACTATCACATGTTCTCATATCATATACATGCAAATTTAAATGCATATCTCAATAAATATATATATATGTATATATATATATATATATATGCATCACTTGCGAATATAAGCATGATCAATAATTTGAATAAAATGTAGATTATCACAATAACATGTTAGATTTCATAGAAATTCAGAGAATTAAACGAAATATGTTTTATTCATAAAACGATGTAAAGAAAACAGTAGAAAACCGATTCATTCCAAATCATATGAATTGGATCCCCTTACATTAGGCTTCAGAATTTTAACCCAATTCCCTTTCAAAGCTTGCATCATGTGGCGCTCTCAAACAGGTCTCTCCTGTCTCTTTTGGCATGGAAAGCATAGCATAATGCTGCGCACAACTTACATCATTAATAGCTACACATATGCATACAATATTTTCTTTTAGATTGCTACATATGGACTTCTTAATAGTTTTTCCTCCAGCTATTTGGTTTCAGGTTCCTGGATTAAGCCAGGTGACTTAGAACCTTGAAATGATGCGGTTCTTTTTGCTTTTGATGTTATAAGATAGTCCTGATTAGTTTCCTGGATTTTTTTGTGATTTTCTCGATTATGATACCTTCTATATATATATTTATAACAAAGTAATGAATAAACTAGCACTAATCTAATAGGTCAACTTTGCCTTTGGAGGTAACTAGTTTCATTTCAAACTAGTTTATTCTCAAACCATTTTTTTCCTCCAAATTGGATTTTTTTATTTCAAATTTGCATACAAGAGAATGGGCCTCGATAAAATGATAAAAGTTGGTCTTTTTGGCTAAAAGGTTATGGGTTTGAGTCTTGAAAACTATTAAAAAATAAAGGATGCATACAATTGACTAAACCCTTACCCTCACAAAGCGGGGAGCCTTTGGAACCGGGATGTCCTGTATTATTTCAAGTTGTACACAATTTCTAAGATGAAAAGATGAAAGCTTTCCTAAAAAAACTTTTTGAGTTAAACAAGTTTATACTGATGGGTTACCAAATGAAGCCTAATGTCATGAAAGCCTAGGAAAAGAACTTGAGTGATTAAATGTTGTGAAAGCAAAGCTTGGCAAGTGATTGTATACCAGCTCTATTTATTCTTTACTTTCAAGAGTAAACAGAGCTGACCTATAATCACTTGCCAAACAATTTGCATTTCTAGCCCTTTTTGGGAGTGCCCTTTTTACTTGCTCTTCTTCAAGCAATTTATGTTTTTCTTGTCTATATTTTTCGTCTTGTTTGAAACATTGAGCTGTGTTATTTTACTCTGCATGTAGTATGACTTCCATCATGGCAAGTTACTTTAAAAATTGTTTCCAATCAGTTGTAAGTGCTGCAGCAAAGCTCTGACATTATGTAGAAATTTATGTTACACAAGACTTGGTCAACTTTTAATTGGCAATCACATTTATGTCATGCAACTTTTTTTTTTTGCAGTTAATTTTGCAAGGTTAACATTGTTTAAGTTTTTTCTTTTGTTTTTATTTTTATTTGCAAACTACTAATCTCTCTACGTGGTGACATGAATTGGACTAACGTTGCCCTTTTTTGTCTTGGTTTATGTCTATTTTGTAGAAGACTTGATTTAACTCCTCTTTTGTTACGTAATAAAAAAGGGCATCTTCTATTAGTGTACTGCCTTAAAAGAGCCCCGTGTTTTAAATTAGTTTATGATCATTAGCAAACATATTTAACTAGCATGGCTATATTTTTTCAGCTTGCGGCAATATGTGAAACTGGGTTTCATTATCAGGATAAAATTCAACCGATTGATTATGTCATGAGTATTGCCTCAAACATGCTAGTAAGTTAACTTTGTTTAAATTTTTTTTAATCCATGTCATCTACTGAAGCCTCCTTTTTGGAAGATTGAAGCGTGTTTAAGGAACCCCTCATGGTTCAGCATTTTCTTCTTGAGATGTCCTGTTGTGCTGTGCTAGTGTTTTTTATAGTGGCATTCAGTCGTTTATTGATTAATGGCGCTCAGTTGTTAATGTATACAAAGTTTTTTTAACAGTGATACAGCTCATTTATTTGGTGATATGTCACAAAGTTGGGAAACTCATTATTCTTTCCCTACACTATTTTGGTTCTCTTATGTTGATCTCTCTTTTATTTTGGTTCCCCTATGTTGAACTCTTTTTGCTTTCAGTTATATTGATCTCCCTTTGTTACTCTTTCTAGATGTATTTCCTTATTTGTTATATAGGTGTGGTTGCTCATGTAGTGGTAGGCTGTCCCAATTAGTTGGGTATGCATTGGCATATAATACGTAATATGACATCTGACAGCTTTGTAATGGTGAGTATGAAATTGAAATGGCGACTGTTGCTCTGCTCAACCAACATAAGTGTAGTAATTCTTTTGTCATTGAATACGATGCCATTGGGTATGACAAAGGAGGTTGATGTTATAACAATGTTAGTACCAAATTTTTAAATGATATAAGAGTTTTCGGTAAATGACCATAGGGGAAAAAGGACCTTTTAGCTTCATTGAACCCTTTCATCTTTCACCTTATGCAATCTTGATGTTCTTTGTGGCTTTGCGAAGTAATATTTGGCATATGATATGCACAGAACAATGTACAACTAGATAACCCACTCCCCAATTAGTACCTATATCTGGGAATGCTTGACCCCTTCATAGTTACTGGCTCAAATCTTTTATTAATATAAGGTTTGTTAGGATGAGTTGCTTGATTTCATCGACTGAAGTTCAGATGGCATTTGACATGTGGTTTGATTGACTGGAAAACATGGGCATGATTCCTGTTCATTTCACACCATGCTTTCAGCCAGTTTTTAAACCTTAATCATCTTTTGTCAATATTCAAACATTTTATCTTTTTATTGTTCTTATGCATGCTTTTTTTGTATTGACGGTTGGGTTAATTCTGCATAATTCCGTTATTTTTTTGATATAACCGTTAATTTTTTTATACTGTTAAATTTCAAAGTTTATTCTAAGATGATATGATTAATTCTTCCAATGGTAGTGCTAGTGGCACATCTTTTCCATGAAAGATTGATCTATGTCATTAATTCAAGATGGACATGATAGTCGTGATATTCTTCTCTCAACTATCTGTGGTAGGTTTTGTCGGGCACTGTTTCTGACAGCTTTTCATAGAACAACTTTCTATGACAAAAACTATGGGAAAAGCTGTTTTTATACCTGTACATAGCTTTGTCGTATAACTTATCTATTTTACCGAACATTTTTTAGATGAAAATAATTGTGATGTACAGCATGGTTGTTGTAGAAAACTGTCCCAAACACATGACTTAATAATCCTTGGACCTCATCATTCCTATCTAGTGTTGCTTGTGGTGGTAATTTGGAATCTCTGACAAGGTTACCCTGACACCTTCATATTGTTTTTACAATAATATATTAATATCATCCCCCTGCTTTACAGTGCAGTTGTTGATCTCCGTTGTACATTCCCATTTAATTCAAGTTTAAAAGTCTTAAAATCTCATTTCAATAGATGTTACCCGCACACTTTCTCCTATTAATTGTGTCTTTATTGTTATAGTCTTATCACACCGGTATTTCAACATTCTTCACTATTCCAAACTCACTTGTACGATTAATGTTTTGTTAATGAGATGGAAATATCCCATTTTTCATTTTTTTTTTTGAGCTGTGACATCTTGTTCACATTTTTTGATGCTGGATCTTTTTCTCATTCAAACATGATGCTATCATGGACGGAAGCATGGTTATTATCACTGTGCCACTGCTGATGAAAAATGTTCATCATCATGATATGTTTAGCGTTCATGTTTTAACTCTTTCTCAAGCACCCTTGTGAAATCTAGGAAAACCTTTTTTTCATCATTTCTTTATCTTCATTAGCATTATCCCAACTATGTGGATTACCTGTGAATTCTTCTTTACTATTCATTCCCATTTAGGGGTTGTAGTGTTGATGTTAGCTTAACACATTTCTTTTTATAAGCTTGAAGCAATTTACTTTTAGCCCATTCCTTTATTCTTTTCCCAGCCACAATAGTTATATATACTTGTCATGGTGGTGTGCCTTTGTCAATCCATTATACATATGTAATGGCCTCTATATTTAGAATCTTATGTACAAATCTTGATCTTCTTCTATATTTTTTTAATTGCTCGACATTCAAACACACAACATGATCTTATTGTGCTTTTTGTAAAATCCGCATGAATGCTCCATAGGAGTTACAATTTCTTGGCCATTTTTTCCCTCCAACTTTGATTCTCGTTAGGTTATTCTTAGTTTGGTGGTATTTACATTGCAATTTGAAGTGAAACTAGCTGCCTGCATTATATGTTAATCTTGTTCTTTTCTTTTGTCTGTAAAATATTATTGCAGTTATACCCTCCAGAAGATTGGCTTGTACAGTCATCACTGCCTTCCAAGTTTGTTCCCGGCACTATTCAAATGATTTTGGATGAGCTAACGTCAGATAGTGCCAGGTAAAAATGTCATTTGAAGTTACTCTTTCAGTAGCATAGTCTATTGGCATTTCGAATGGTTGATTTGGTTTGACATATAGTACCCTTCTTTTGCTAATTTTGGCTGACCATTTGTACCTTTCTGTTTGTGTTGTTTCTCCAATCTTGTTTCATTAGCCAGTTGCATGAATTTTCACTTTTGATATGTTCTGTGTTGAAATTGCTTGTAGATTGTTTTGCTTCTCAATTTAACTGCCATTTTAGAGCATATGCATGTGGTTCCCTCTGCGAATGGTATAAGTAATTATAGAGTGAAGACTTGTTGTTTCTCTTTAACTTTACAACTTTTAAGACACTATATGCTGGTCACAGTAAGTCTTTTAAGTAGCACATATCCATCTTCAGCATATTTCTTGAAGTTCTGTTTAATTCATTATTAAATTTCCTTTTTTTTCTATGCAACCAAACTCTGTGAGTGTTGCTTTTAATAGAACGGAGAAAAGAATTCCATGTAGCAGGCTACAACTGGTTTGGGATATGGGCTTGCTTTGAACCCAATCCAAGTCTGGATTTATGAAATGCAAGGCAAAGATGGAGGAGATGGGGCATTTGCTGACCCAATTATCAAAGTCAGAACCCATTATGGCAACATGGCTTTTCTGGTGCCCCTTGGATTGCGCAGATGGTGGCAGTATTGATCTTGAAGCACGGGATTAAGAAACATAAGCCCCTATGGCTTTTGGGAGGTGTTTTGACATAGTGGTCAATGGGAAGGGATGACAGCAAAGCACAAGAGGCTGTGGTATCGATTAGTGGAATTTTGGAGATGCTTACGTATCTTGGTGGATGTTTTAATTTAACAAAAAGTCACGAAATTGATGTAAATATTGATTAAGGACACATATGTGATGAATTTCAACCCAAATAAGGGCTACGTCCTTGAGCAACAATAAATTGTAATTAACTATGAAAAATAATTTAAAATATAGAAAGGAGGAAATATAGAGATAGATGGCTATTCAAAATTCAAAATAAGTGGTACCTAGCTTTAACCTAATCAGAGTTTATATAATCTTTGATACAATTACAACAAAATATCCAAAATATTGAATAGGGTAACTGACTGGGATGACATGGACTCCTAAACACCTGCATAGTTAGTCTGGTGGTTGGATAACTGAGTAATATCACATGGATGGGGTTGGGTTCAAGGCAACTCAAAAAAAAAAAAAAAAATTGGTTTGTAAGTGATGATTTGAACTATTGTGTTATTTTTAAAATTTAGTTATTTCTAAACCCAGTTCAAGCTTTGGGTAATAAGTGAGTATTTTTAGTTGTAGTTTTTGATATGTATAAAAATATTTTGTAACATGGATAAGTAAATATGAAAAGTTTAACCTTATTTTTTTCATGTTTGTAAGTGTCCTTTTTTTGTCCCGGCCATTAATTTGTGTGATAATCTGTTATTTGTTTGGCATGCTATGGTTTTCTTGATGTTATTTAAAGTGACAGTTTTCTTTTTTAAGTTTGGTTTAATTACTAAAACATCCCTATAGTTAACCCCTAGTTACATTTTGATTTACAACTTTTAAAAGTTTTCTGACAGGTCCCTACAGTTTATTTAATATTACAAGCAAGATCCCTCTACAATTATCTTAACAGATTTTTAATTTTACTCTTAACACTTCTTCAAATTTTAAAAAATAAGTCATTAATATTTTCTCTCGTTAATCTTTCACTCACTATTGTCGCCTCGTCGCCGTCACCTTGTCGTTGTTGCCTTGGAGAGAGAGAGAGATTGGGGGCAAGTGCACGGCCTTCCTTCCTTGCTACTCCGTTACAGGAGCAGAAGATAGAGAAAGAGAAAGAGGTGGTGGGATGGGCGCGTGGCCTGCTCGGGTGGTGTGCTGCCTCAGAGAGATTGGAATTGTAGAAATTTTTTAATGGAATATTCCTATGGAAACTGTGTGTTTGGATCTTTTATGTAATAATTATAATTGTACAGACCGTTATTATTATTAAATTTTCAAAATAGGGACCTTTTAGTAATTAATCTTTATATTTTCTTTACCATTATGTGTGGCATCAAATTCCTTCATCCGGTATGTTTGTTGAACTCAGCTAAACTTCTTATGCTGAATAATTTATTTTGTTGTCAGAATATTTTGGGAATCCAAATCATTTGAAGGGTGTACGGATTCGGTTGAGCCATGGTATGGAACTAAATATTCTGTTCAGAAGATTTCTCCATCAACCATTCAGGTTAATTGATTAACTTGTGTGATGTGATTTTGTTCTAGAAGGTTATGCAATTCAGTGTACAAATATAGTTTCCTTTCTTTTATCTTGTCCCTCTTCTATTTTATATTTTGCTGAGCATTTCATTCAATAGATGAATGATGACTGATTATGTAAGTATTTTGTAGAAATGGATAGAGAAAGCTCCTAAAGAAGATTTACACCTTCCAATCCCCAACATATTCATTCCAACTGATCTGACAATCAAACCAAGTTCAAAAAATGTAAATATTACGGGACTGTGTATGCTCAATCTCCATGGCCACTATATTTTCTTTGAGGTATCTAATATGGTAAAATCCAAAATTCCAGGTCAAATATCCAAATGTTATAAGGAAATCTCCATTTTCAAGATTGTGGTACAAGCCTGATACCATGTTTAATACACCGAAAGCCTATTTCAAAATAGATTTCAACTGCCCTTTGTCTCGCCAATCACCTGAAGCAGGAGTCCTCACTGAGATATTTACACGATTGTTGATGGATTATTTGAATGAATATGGTAAATTTCTTCAATACTTTTCTTTGAATTAATTGTTCAAATTATTTGCATGTTCCATGCCAGCTGCTCAATGATCACTCATCTATTTTGCAAATTTTGGCTCCTTAAATATTCATTTTAGGGGTTTTCATAGTGGCTACAGATGCCTCAACTTTTTATTGTTTTGGTTTTATTTTATTAGTATAAAGAAATGAATCTAGCACGTTGGTTTATTGTCATTTAACATGACCTGAAGAGTGATGGAAAAGAACTTTTCATATAACAAGGATGAAAACTGATTAAAGTTGGAATCTAATGTGATGAAAGTTGGAGGATCTGTTTTTATCCAAAGTATACCTCTTGCGGGTATGTTTTCAGACTATAAACCTTAAAGCATTTGTCAAACATCTCTCATGGTAGTCACTGAACATGCGGTGCTTTGTGAAGTCACTGGATTTTAATTTGTCAATGAATTTGAGGGGGCATTTGGACTAGTGTTATTCTAATGTTGTTATATTATTTAGATAAATTAATTATTTAGCTTGATGGCTTTTTTGATTACATTGAAAAGAATTACTGTAGTGCCGCTCTTAAGATGACGTTTAGATGTTACCCAAAGACATCTTGATTTCATCAACTATCAACACTACCACACTTCTCCAAAAAAAAAAAAAGAAGCACCATCACAGCTTTATATGGCTTTGATTTTCCGATCTGCTCTCTTAATCAGTTCAGAAAGTAAGTACAAATAATTATTCTAAAGGTACTTCATTTTTATGTCCTTCATGTTCGATAATTGTTGCACAAGTCTGTTTGTTTACTTGGTTCTTTTTAAAAATAACTAGGATGCTATTTTTAACAAAGGTGATTTTGAGTGTTTGCTTATGATATTTGGTTGGAATTAAACTCAAGCTTGTTAAATCTCATGTAAATATATTTGATCTCAATGAATTTTTTCTATTCGAATCAATACCATCATGATGAAAATCTTCTTGAGCTCAACATAATTTCGCTTCCAATTGCTTAACATTGAATGAGATTTGAGATGTTTTCGATATAAGTCATATGTTTACGTAGTTAAACAAATTTAAATTTAATTTAGGGAAATGTACATTAGGTGCTGCCATGAATATTATAGTCTTATAACATGTGCAAACCTGCTATAAATATGAGTAGTGTACTTTCGAAATAAGCATAAATCACAAAAAATTTATGTGAGCAAATTATAAGCTCAAAAAAACACTCAGGCTCTGCTTAAGATAAGATACAGTGGCAAAAGGAATGCAAAAAATTAGCTGGGGATTCAGTAGCATCCATAGTGGATATGGTTTTGGAGAGATAAATGAAAAGAGTAAAACTATTTTAAAGTTTTTCTTAACGTATGATCTTGTAATTGCTAATATTTTATTTAAGAAAAGAAATGAGTATGTTGTCACTTACTAGAATGGATCTTCAAGAACTCTGTTTAATTATTTTCTTATAAGAAAATGAGATCACTTGGATTGTAAAGATTATAAAATCATTCCAAGTGAATTTTGACTACCCAACATCGATTAATAGTTTGAAATTTTGAGATAAAGTATTGGAAAAGGAATAATCAGTTGAAACACTATTCTTAGATTCGATGGTGAAATTTAAAATATAAGAATAGATGTATCTTTGAAACTGAGGTTTTAGAACTTGAGCAATGGAATATTAATGGAAAAATTGATCTTATGTAACTGACGATTGTTAACTGCATCCGTAAGGTGGCGAAGGATGTGCTAGGAGAATCTAAAGGAATAATTCAAACAATAAAGATGTTTGATGGTGAAAATATGTACAAGAAAAATAAAGAAAAGAAGATTTGTTATAAGATTAATTTAAAAATAAGAACAAGGATAAGTAAGAGAAATATAAAGTGGTCCAACGAAAGTCTAAAAAAGCAGCCTACAATACAAAGAATATAACTCTTGAGGATTTATATAAGAACCTTAAGACAGATATATAGGATGACCAAGACAAGGGACAAACTAAAAACTTAACACAAGTAAAATGCATTAAAAATAAAGATCAAAAAGTACTTTTCATGAAAAAAGATGTCAAAGATAGATGTATGAACAGCTTTTTAATGAAGCTTATAAAAATATAATTGATCTTACTGAACTCAGCATCCCAAAAGAAAGTAAAAATTACTCTTATATCGAATATATCAGTAAAGGTGAGGTTTGAAAATTTTAAAGAAGATGGAGTATAAAAAAATAGGACTAGATAATATTCTAATAAATGCTTGGAAGTGTTTGAGAGATAAAAGAGTTTCTTGGCTTGCTAGATTATTTAATATGATTTTGAAGACAAAGGATATCAAATGAATGAAGAAAAAGTATATTGGTACCTATTTGTAAAAATAAAGATAATGTACAGAATTATGTCAATTATAGAGGAATTAAATTAATGAGTAATACTTTAAAATTTTGAGAGAGATTGATTTTGCCGTGATGCTAAGGTATCAGAGAATCAATTTAGTTTTATACTAGGTAATCTATTATGCAAACTATTCATTTATTGAGTAGTTTAATAGATAAGTTTAAGGAGAGTTATATTTAATTTTTATTTATTTGAAAAAAATCTATGATAAAGTCTCAAGATAAATACTTTAAAGAATTTTAGAAAAGCAGGCAAGCGAGCTCGCCGGCTGGCGCAGGCGGGTGCGCGAGCAGGCGGCGCCGGCAGGCGCGCGAGGGGGCGACGCCGGCGAATGAAGCGCAGGCGCGTGCGGGCTAGCACGGGGCGGCGCTGTCTGGCGAGGCGCAGTCGCGCGACCTGGACACAAACGCACGCGAGCGCGCTGCGAGAGCATCGCGCGCGCAGGTTGGGCTGGAGCACGCGCAGGCCGTTCTGGGACGTGCACGGTCGGAGAGCAGGTGCATCTGAAGGAACTGTACAAGAAGTCAAGGTGAATGCTGGAGGTGCAAGATGAATGGAATCAAACTCGGAGGGGAGGAGCTGGAGCGGGTGGAGTTTAGGGATTCTCACCAAGGCCCAAGCCCTTCCCTATCCAGGATATCGATTCATTCCATAATCAAATAATCCCAAGGGAAACACAAATCAGATTTATTCCGCATTAAGAAAAATAAGAGTAACAGGAAGGCGTTTATATAGGCCTCCATACAGACTGACTCAATAAAGAAAAAATACGTAATATAATAAATTCCTTACACAAACGAGGTAATACTAGATAACATGCCTAAAATAATGATCACCGAAATAGAAACAACTAATACAAATAAATGCGAGAAATAAAATCATCCCAAAATGGAATCTCCAATCAATCAGAATGAATATGAGATTTCCAATCCATCGAGTCAGCGATCCGCAGCATCCATCTTTCCAAATCCATCCTAATAGTCAATCAATCCAGATCTAAGCAGTATAGCTAGATCTCGGCCGTCGACGGTAAACTCTGTTAGGAACGAATCGACTGTCGATCGTGGTGTCCCCACCACGTTTACTTTGAAACCTTGCATTTAGTACATTCGCTATATTATTTCAAATGATTGGTGAAATAAATTGTAGAAGATTAATCTCTTTATTTTTTGGAGCCTTTAACAAGAAGTCAAATTAGGATTCCTTTTCCAAATTAGACCATTTTGCTGTACCCTGCTGTCTTTTTGAGTGCATCTTTATCTTATCATTCAACTTCTTGTTTCTTGACATGTTACCTTTCCTTGCTGATTTCAAGAATTTGGAGATAACTCCAATGGAACAATGTGCAGTAATAACTCAAATACAAATTAATAATATTAATATCTCTGCAGTCCTTGTTAGGTTACGATTGCAATCGTAAATTGCAATTGTAATAGAGACGAGGTTTTTGATGATTGACTTTGTAGATAATTCACAATCTATAGAATTCTGAACTGCATAAATCATACATTTGGTAAGGAACCTGTTTTTACTATTAATAACTCTTTTCCACAGATAAACTTATCAACAATAAATACGACAATCATATATTTAAAGAGCCTATTAGTATACACAAATATATTTTCTAACTCTATAAATCCAGATCTGTCATGAATGCATAAGATCCTCCAACAACATTTAGTAATATAGCAGTTGAATTAAAAAAAATGCCACTTGGATGTGATTTTTCGCGACTACCACAAGTGTAAGCTGTAATTGATGAGCAAAATAGTGCACATAAAATGCAGATGGATTCTCACTTAAAATTAAACTTTTAAGTCCATTAAATTCACCTCTCATATTGCTTGCACCATTATATCCTTGGCCTCAAATTCTAGAAATACTTAGCCCATATTTAATCAATAATGACTCCATTGATATCTTAAGTGATTAAGATGGCGTTCCATTAACATGTACTATTCCAAGAAATCTCTCAACTATCTTTTCTTCTTTATTAACAAATCGTAAAGCTATGGCCATCTGTTCTTTATTTGACACATCACGTGACTCATCTATTATAACATCAAATAATTCATCTCCAAGCTCCTTGATAATAGCATTTGTGGTTTCAGTTGCAGCAGCATGAACAATATCTTTTTGAATATCTAGAGCAATTAATTGAAGATTTTCTGGGGCATTTTGCAGAATATTTTTTTTTATATCTTCATTATGATCAGCAAGGAATTTAAGAAGTTCAAGAAAATTTTCTTGATTGCTACAAGTTGTAAACTCATCATGACCCCGAAAGGCGAGACCTTGACGTAAAAGAAATTGAATGCAATCAACTGATGTAGTAAATCTGTTTCTATATAAGCTTCTAGCCTGGTCTGATTGCCTCGATAAAGCAATATTAATATGTTGGCTTTGCTTCATTAAGTCCTCACATTTCTTTAGTGCTTGATTATGACTACTATTTGGTCCTCCAATATGCTTCTGAAATCGATTTTTTTATTCCAACTATTAAACAAAATGCAGCATCTTTTTCTATACTATATTCCAACCAATTTCCATACTCATTAAACCATGAAGTGCAAAATCTCCGTGATAACTTGCCAATCTTTGTTTGTGGGAATTTATGTTGACGAGATTGATATGATCCCTTTTGTAAGTATGCTCTCTGTATCTTATCTTGATCATTTGGATGATAACTTGAAATTTTAGGACGTAGTCCTGGGTCAGCTGGGAGATCATTTAAATTAACATCCAGCTTTTGTTTTTTGTTTTTTGAGCAATTCAAAATATCTTGATGACCACTTTGTTTAGTTGATGATTCTTCATTAAAAATTATTTTTTGCTTGAAATTTTTTCCATGACCTACAATAAACATATGAATTGAAAAAACTTGAATTTAAATATAAAAAAATAATTGTATTTTAATATTTTATAGAATACAATAAACATTATTTTGTAGCATTCAAGGGTGACTTTCTGTTGATAAAAATCATAATAATGTGATTTAACCTAATCCAAATAATTTTTAGATATAACCTAATATAATTTTGTTGATAAACAGTTCTATTTTAAATTAACACAAATGATCAAGATACATCTCCACTAAAGCTTCCAGACAAACAGCAAGATTTTTCAAAAAATTACACAAATTTCATTTTAGGTCTTATTGGCTCTGTTTCGGAACTGGCTAAAAAAATTGACTTATTTTAGCCATGGTCAAAATCTTAAATTTATTTTTAAAAAACCTTCTAAAATTATTTTATATCTCATCCTACACAAATCCCAATATTAAACGATCACTTTATTTCACATTCAACACAATTTTTAATGTAACTAACTCACTTTATTTCACATCATACACATTTTTCTAAAATTTTTCACAAAAAGTTTTCAAACTATCTTTTTTCCTCCAACCAAATAGAGCCATTGGCTTGTTTTTTAATATGCAACCACTTCAAATTGCTTAAATTTACTTGTTTATGTCAAGTGCAAACCAAATTAGGCAATAATTTACCAACAAATAGTAGGAACCACCATAGTTCATGTAAAAGATGATGAAAGGACAAACTTTGAGTTAGCTTGAAGTTAACTCACTCATATGGTGCGTCGTCGCGAGAGTCGCGAGACCGCGTCGCCGTCGCTGTGAGACTGCGTCGGGTGACTCGAGCCTAGACCGTCTGGCCGTGGGCGTCGCCGCGAGAGCCGCTTCGCCTCTTCAGGCCGTCAGCGTCGCCGCGAGAGTAGCGAGAGAAGCGTCGTGCCGTGGGAGGGAGCCGCGAGACCGCGTCGGGCCGTCGGCTTAGCCGGAGAGCTGCGGGAGTCGCGTTGGCGTCGGTGTGAGTCGCCAGTCGCGAGGATGCGGGCTATGGAAATCACAGAGACGGAGTGGGCGGCTTGGACTAGGGTTCAGCCGTTCAAGATGAGGGGTGCAAGTATTATATATGTAATTTTATTATAAAGTCCTCAAGTTTACAAATTTATTAGGAGGTGCAGTTTTACATTTAGGTCCGCCCCTATATGAAAGCTAATGTGTGCAAGTTAAAACCAAAAAAACAAAGTGGAACATAACCTTTTTGAATACTTTCGCGGTATACCACTGATAGGTAAAACGATAATGGCCATGAGAATAAAAACTCTTCAAAGTAGAGAGTAGCTTGAGGTAATGTTACCATAGAGGGATAAGAGATTGATCTAGGGTTTCAGGTAGCAGATCCAACCATCAATTGTCCGACCCTCCACCAAAGCGATCTTGCTTTGACTTCGATCGCATGAAATATTTGACTTTGAAGGAAAACAAGCAGCTTATTGTAGATGAGATGACGAATAACCACGAAAATTAAATGTAGATTGGCAGAGAAAGGAGAAGATAGCGCAGAGTATTGAGCGAGAGGATGCGAAGATTTCACGCAATAATGACCGAGACGAGCCGCAATAATAACTTGGCCGATGGAGAGAAGACACGTGAACGGCTACCATAGTAATTCTGCACAGAATTGAGAAGGCATTAGGCCGACCGCAATAAATTGGGTTAGGGTTTTTGCAACCAACCCACTCCCCCCGCCCCCCTCGCACGTAACATAAAGCCAATAGTGCCAATAATGAGATTATGTTCGTAATAACAGTGTTACACCTTTTTTCTTAAACCCCTCACTATAAACAAACAAGACCTAAATCATAATATAGTAATGTTATATCAAACAAATGACAATTGTTACATAAAAATGTCATCTAGATAATATTGATATTTAAATAATACTTACATCTTGAACCAAACACCCCCTAAGTACATTTAAATGAACATTTTGAGGTTGTCTTCAAACTACATGGATGTGGGCTCAAATTAGCTGTTTAGCTGCATACCATTATATTTTTGTCAAGCATTCCTACAGTTTATGAGGTTATTGGATTATTTGTAAAGGTAGTTTTCAAGCAAAGTCACGGTCAGTCCGGGTAAGGTTGACTAGTGAATAGTTTAAGAGACAGCTTGGTGAGTTCTGTGGGTTCCTTTTAAGTGCCGGCCTTAAGTACACTAATTTAGCATGATGCTGTTCTGTGCTCAGGGGTTAATGTAAGATAATGGAGAGATTCTCGGGGATGTGTGGAATTAGGCAATTGAGGCATCTATAAGCTGGCTTCTAATTAGTCTAAATATAATGACAGTGTGCTGAAATGTGTAACTGCAGAATCATATAGGATCTTAACAGGAAATTGTCATTAACAGACCCCAGCTGTTATCAGTAAGGTTCAAGTTTGGTCGTGTTTCTAGCTTTATCCACTGGTAATTAAGTATTTGAAAAGGAGGAAATATGAACCACAACCACAAGTGTTTCCGTGATCAAATTAGCTTTGTTCACCTGAAAATCATCATGAGGCTTGTTGTATGGCTTCCTCTCTATCTCGTATGACCTTTTTGCTTACTGTTGATTATTTGGGAGATAGCCAGTAGCATCTGCCTTTGGGATTCTCTCACCCCCTATTTTAGAGGGCTCTGGATTCTGCTGTTTCCCCTTTTCCTCGTTCCACCTCTTCCCCTTGCATAAAGAATCACTATCCCTCTAGTACCTTATTGTCCTCAACCTGAGCATCCACCTCATAATAAGGTCTGTTGAATGTCTCTATTATCAACGATCTCTGGAACTAGTTTGGTTAAGCCAATTGATGAAAGCAAAATTCCTTTCTAAAGCCCATATTGGTATTGGAGTCAAGTTGGTGTGGTCTTTGGATGCAAGTCTTTGAGTTTCATCTACTTATATTTCTTGATCCATTTGTGATAATAGCCGGAAGCATAAATTATGTGACAATATTTGCACTTATGTTAAATATTTTCTGCTTCAGCTTATTATGCTCAGGTGGCTGGTCTTTATTACTCCATACAGAAAACTGATCATGGATTTCAGGTATTTTTCCCACTGGTTTATGTAATTAGATTTTTTTAATTTTTTTTATGTATGTGAAATTTCATTTTCCCAGTATGCATTGTGATTTTCTTCCCAGGAGAAACCCTTCTATTTTATTTAAGGATTGGTAATCATTATAATATTTACTATATCGTATTTAACTCTTGAATGAGGTGCAAGTTGAAAGATTGGAAAGCATTGTCATATAATTATTTAAGAGAATGATCCTTGCTTCTGTAATTGGTTCCTTACTATTATCTAGTGCAGCGTGTAGTGCTTGAGTTCTGTATTCCCTTTCTCCTTTCTTTCTTAAGAGGATGGAAGCTAATCTTCTTTTTCCATTAGAGTTCTAATAACATTTTTGTTAGACTAGTAGCTTTATATTTGTGTTGGACTATTTTAGTATTGTTCTTGTTTTCTGTTGTATTTTCCTTATTATATATATTGAGGGTTTTCTCAATGAAGTAACTTCTCATTCTCATTTAATATAGTATCAGAGTAGGTTTAGGGTTTGACCCTCTGGTCATTTGATTTCTCTCCCTCTGTTTCCTACGCACGCACGTGCCTCGGCAGCCGCCTCCTTCCCAATGCTTCAGCATTGCGAATGCCAGACTCTTCTTCTGTCATCCTGTCCATCAGCTCTCCCTTTTTCTCCATCGAGCTTCGCTGGATCAACGCATGAGGTGAGGTCAACTCTCCTCCACTCCGATGAAACTATCCACATCGCCCCTCGGCGTGCTCCAGCATATGATGCTTAGTCCTGTATGCGCCTTCCTCTCCCTTGCTATCTCTGCCCCCTGTTTCAGCTACTCCTTCACTCGATTGACGATGGGGGAAAGAAAGGGGTGGTGGTCTTGCGAATGGAGCTTCTTTCTCCTCTAAGGAACAAGGATGTCATTGATTATTAGTATTTCAATTCTTTCCTTTATTGAGACACATCACCAACTGTAAGCCTCCATTGTCGATTGACCTCCGACTTTTGTGCACACTTCATGCGCGTGACCATCTCCCTTCATCTGCATGAGCTCCACATAGCCACAACGCACCACTCCTTTCTCTCCAAGCAAAAGGCACCCATTCGTGCAAGTCTCATGTTCTCGTCTCCTTTTAGTGCTTGTGCATGGCACTTCTCATTGACTCCTCTGTTGGTGCAGTACTCCTCTCTCAGTAACTCCTTTTCGCACAAGTCATCCGCCCTCAACACAGGACTTTGTAGCTATTTATGCCCACTGCCACGTGCTTAGCACACTTCTGCTGGTTCCTCTACCCTTCAACTGTAGTCTTGCCTAGTTCTACTATTGTAGCATATCATGTCTACTACATCTTAAAATCTATCATCAAGATTCATTATTGTTTCTTAGGAGGATCATGATAGATTAGTTCTTATGTCTTATGGTATTATATCTTCATCTCAACTACTCTATCAGAAGCTATTGCAGCTACACATTTTGGTACACATTGGATCTTAGATTCTACAATCTCTTCACATATGTCTGGTAATGATAAGCTATTCTCCTTTCTTGCTCAATCGTCTTTACCTCTAATTGCACTTGTCAATAATTCTCTTTCCGCAATTAAGGAATGTAGGGTTAGTATAATGTCTAAAGGGAAGATGAATTGACTTTAGTTTACTTTATTATATATGATTCGAGCAACAATACAATAGTGCAAGAAATAAATTGAAAGAAACAAATAATAGGAAATAAGTTCACGATAAAGAGGGAACACGCGATATAATGTGGTTCGACTCAAACTCAAGCCTACATCCTTCCAGCCTAATCTATCAATTCATTATAATGAATGACTATTGAACTCAGGTGGAGAAGCCTATACAATCTCCTCTAGTAACTAGCTAAAGGCCATCCTTACAAGTGAGGCACAATGTAACTCCAAGTCTGGCATGGATACACTCCCTTTTTTACTAGCCTAACAAGAAATAATATGGGAGAGTATCTCGGTGTTTACAATAGTATCACAGGTAAAAACAACTCATTTTTCCTTTCAATGATTGAGCTTTTGTGCGAGAGGAAGAGTACATGAAGACTTGAACATTTAATTGCTATGATCACTTTAATTAATCTCCACTAAACATCCTTTAGTCACTTAGGAGTTTGGAAAACTTTTTGAGATTGTTGGGAGCAATTAAGAAGTCGAGGAGTCATGAAGAAAAAGCCTACAACTAGCCAAAAGCCTTCTTTGATACCTTAGTATTATGGCGTAATCTTTGTTTGATCACCCTCTCTCAAAGTTTTAAAGTATGACTCATTAATTTAATTCCTCTATAATTGATATAATTTTGTACATCGCCTTTATTCTTATAAATAAGTACTAATATACTTTTTTCATTCATTTGACATCTTTTTAGTCTTCAAAATCATATTAAATAGTCTAGTAAGCCAAGAAACTCCATCTCCTAAGCACTTCCAAACATCTATTGGGATGTTATCTGGTCCTACTGCTTTTTTTATGCTTCTTCTTTAAAGCTTTCCAGACTTCAGTTTTACTAATATGTCGGATGTAAGAGTAATTTTTACTTTCTTTTGAAGTGCTGAATTCCGTAAGATCAATTGAATTTTCACAGTATTCATTAAAAAGCTGTTGAAAGTAACTCATTCATCTATCTTTGATATTTTCTTTCATAAAAAGTATTTTTTTGATCTTCATCTTTAATACAAATTACTTCAATTTAATACATTTAAAATAAAGTTATTAAAATTTATAATAAATTAAAAATATTATTATTATATTTTTTGCCCAATTTTGGGCATTTGCTAAACAAGGCCATAGAGACCCCTATATATAAATTGTTAGAGGATCCAAGTCATAATGTTGAAAAGAGGAAGAGGCAGTCTGGTGGTTGAAAAAAGAAAATCAAATCGGGTCATAAAAAGTGACCTTGAAGCACGTTAGCCAACCCCACGTAGAGCTGTTATCAATCCAATTACAAGCCAAGCCAATACCAACTCGAAATTAGCTTGACCAAATTTTCGACTCAAAATGAAATCGAAAGTTGATTGGGTTCGACTTCGAGCCAGCTTGAGTCGATCCCAATTGACTTCGATTTTGTTTGAATCAGATACGATTTGGCTCGAACAAAATTACTAAATTATTTTTAAGTCAAAATCTTATATAAATATTTTCATTTTAATTTCATAATAAATTAATTGATAATATATAATTTTTTGTGAATATAGGTTAATTTCAGTCTCAATTTGAAATAGTAAATACAATTAAATTACAATTTTACATTTCAAAATGTTTCAAGATGAATTTAAATTTCAAATCACATTAATATATTTATGTAATACCTTACAGTAATTATAGACAATATTATAAAAATTATGTTTCAAAGTTCACTAAAATTACATTAGTGAATTTACAACACATCAAAAAGATGTCTTTCAAAATTACAAAATTAAACATCGAGAAATTTCATCTTTGACTCTAAATATGTTATGTTAACTAAATAAAATTCTTGCTTTGTATTCCAAATAACCTATTCACAGGAAAAAGGAACCAAAATAACAGAGTGCATGACAATATAAGCAGCATAACAAAATATTATATGAATAAATTTTCAGAAATTAAATTTTTAGCAAATATTTACTCTTAGAAATTATTAAAAATATAAAGAAATCACCTGCTTTGTATCCCAAACAATCTATTCACAAAAAAAGAAACTAAAAGAGCAAACTTTACGACAATATGAATGGCATAACAAAATATTATATGAATAAATTTTGCGTTTAGAAATTAAATTATAAGCAAATATTTACTCTCAGAAATCATTAAAACCATGAAAATATTGACTCTTCATTATTTCAGGATCATAGAAAATTTACAAATTTTGAAATCCAACATGGCAACATACATAGTAATTACACTAGAAATCAAAGCAACATCAAAGCAATCGAAAAGAGTTTAAAAAATATGCACTTAATCAACTACTAAATTTTTGTCATATGTTTACAGTTCCACAGAAATAAAAATCCCAAAATCAAATAGCTTAATTTGATCAGAAAGACTAACAAATTGTTGTATAGATGGCAAATTTCATCATACGAGTAGGGCTTACTAAAATCAAATATCATTACAAAATAATAAGAAGTCAAAGTATTTAGAGTTCATCAAAGGACTTGATTCAATCCATAAATCCAGTAACTGTAGTTTAAATAATAGATTTCATTGTTCGGCTTACTAAAACCAAATTTCATATCAAAATAATAAAAAATCAAAATATCCAATTCCAATATCTATATTTTTAGTACTAGTAGCATGAAGCCTATTATCTGATGATATACAAATAAAATTGAGAACAAATACTATATAGAACAAAAAGAAAGTTATGTATGCACCGAGATGTTGAATGAAGTTTATTCTTAATAGCTAGCCCACAAATTTTAACAAAATTAGGATCCATCAGTGTAGTATGGAACCAAGAGAACCACTCCAACATTATGCATGGAGCAAGAAATACATATAAAAGGAACATGCATGCAACATATTATCTACTCAAAGTAATATCTGTAACCCACCAAGATATATCTAGAACAAGAAAAATATGCATGGAATCGAAATTCAAGAGTTGAAGTTAATCATCATAGGGCATCACTATAATCACCCAAGCATCTCAAATTAGAACTCATCATAGAGCAGTCAAAAAATAATAAATAAAAGATCATATAGCAAAACTGATCCTCACAAAAAGATAAAAACCAAGCCTCCGGCATATTATGAATTTATCATAGGGCACCACTTGAAGTAAAGAAGCTTCTCAGATACAATAATCATCATAGAACAGACAAAGAACAAAAAAAATATGAGATTAGATCTTTAAACCCACGAAAAAGTAATATGCAATTATAGATCTAACTGATCTACATCAGAGAACAAAATATAGTCTACTAGCTCTTGCATTTATCATCATGGCAAAACCAGAGAAAACCAACATTCTCATATCAAAAACTCATCAAAGAATCAATCAAATAACAAGGAAACATCAGATAACATGTTTAGAACTCCGTAAAGCTAACATGCTAGTATACTTCTAATAGATTTTCATCACACAATAGTATAGAACAACAAAGCTTCCAAGAGAATGGAGACTAATAGTTCAAAAACTATTACAGCGGGTTGTAGAGATAACCATGCTTGTTTCTGCCATCATGTGGCTACTGTGATACTCAAGAAAGCAGCTTTGATGGATGGTGTGATATAGACACGAAAAGATCTAAGGACTATAGAAGAAGCACAACCCTAGATGACTATATTAGAGTTTAGTCTATTGATGCCTAACGGCTTGATGTGAGGTAGAGAAGAGAGTAGGACTCCCTTTCAGCTCATAGATTGCGACATCCTTCAACCAAAGTCAGAAAAATGAAGAGCGAAAGATGAAATTAAGGAATAGAGTGGAGCAAACATAGAAGCGGAGGACGAGAGGAGAGAAGTGTATTTTAGGCGAAAGTAGCAAACTGAAAAAAAAGCAAATTAGGGCATACCCCGACCTAGCTGCGCAAGCACAGCTTAAGTATATATTTTAAATCGAGCCAATCTCAAGCCGGATCAAGCGCATCCTACCCCAACCCGAGATTGGCTCGAAAAAATCACCGAGCCACACTTTTGCCTCGTTTGTCAACTCATTTAGATCGATTCGATTTCTATTCAATCTAAAATTGATTCAACTTTCAATCAATTTTTTATCTTTGATCCATATTAACAGCATTATCCCCAAGCAGTTTGGGATTTAAGGCTTTGCGGTTGTTGTTTGTTGTAGTAGTAGAACTTTGTTTGAAGTGCATACTCATAATTGGATGTCCAATGCTCCCATGATATGCAGTGTGGGAAGAGTTACGAATGTAGATTTATCCTGCATCAGTAGAGGATATTACTTATGTTTGACTCGTTCACCTTGTGGCTTGTGTTAACTTAGGACAGTTTATGCATTGCACTTTGACTGTCAACACTTTATCATTTTGTTTAAATCAATAAAATGTTTTGTTTTTTCAGTTAATTTGTGTACATTATACATTAGAAAGTACAAACATTCGTTAACGTCCCTTGAGGATTTTTGTACAACTACTAGCAATATTTGTCTTCCATAAGCATTAGGATCACCTTGTCTCTTTCTAAAGCTTCCCACATATGCCCTCTTACATTGATGGAGGTTATTTATTTTTTTATTGGAATGGTCTTTTTTCTCTGTTAAATTGTAGCTTAAAGGATTTCTATCATGTTAGAAATGGTGTGCATTCTTGGCTAGAATGGGATTGCTACCAGACAAATGTTGTTGAATTGCTGCTCATCTCTGCTCTTGCTTTGGATACCATATACTTGGATCAATTATTTGAAGTACTTGTGCCAGCTTTGTCCATGTATGCGAAAGAAATGCAGGCATTTTTATGTCGAAATGCCTCTGCAAGTTCGGTGGACTTTTGGGCTCCTTTTATGATTAATGGGAATCGCAGAGGACCAAAGTTGTTGATGACAAAAGTGTGGACAAAAATGTTTGAAGAAAAAAGTTGAAGGGACAAAAATGTATATTTTATAAATCTTTGCATGTTTTACAAAATCGATCAAAATGCTAGAGCAAACAACAAATTTAAATCTAAAAGAAAACATAGATTCTTTTTTCATTTTGGTCAATTCATTTCTGGGTCAAAATGCTAGAACAAATGACAACTGAACCTAAATAAAGCACAGATGCTTTTTCATTCTGGCTACTTAATAGCTGTAATTTCACTGTTGGTTTAACAGAAGAGATGCCCAATAAAATGACGAAGATATACGATTATGTTACAAACCTCATGCTACAATGAATATTGATGAGTCTGTTGTTCCTGCAAAGAACGCCGTAGAACTACCTCTATTGGTTACAAAGTTCTCGGATCTTTGTTTGCTAATATTTTGATTGGCCTTTCTTAGGTGGCAAGAGATGATAACGAAAGTGTATACTCCATGACAGTGTTTCATTATCCATCCATTCTCATGGTTCATGTTTGCATACATCCATGATTGGTTTTGTGAATAAATATCATGACACTCAGATTTGATAACCTCAAGTTTGAGAAGATAGAACGATAGTTTGTGGGAGGTGTCAATTTCTCATGGCAACCAATTTCAAGAGACGCGTTAGCCATTGGAAAAATACGTGGTGGACTTCTGGTTTTATTAGAGTAAACCTAATATTTGGGAACTAGAAGTATAATCAAGTACACAAGAGAATTGTACTTCCATAATGAAGTTAACTTGCAGAGGTGTTCTGTTGCATTTCATGACAAAAATCTGACGGACATCATGGTACCTAGTCTTCTGGGCCTCTGGCTCTGGAAGGGAAGGACATTCAAAGACATATATCAGAAATAAAATTTTGTTTGATATGTATCTCTGTACAGTGTTATTTAATTTGTCTTATTGCATTAGTATAATTATTCTACTCTACGGTACTTACCTGATGTACTTTTATTTTTCCTATCAAATATTTAGATAACCTCCTTTCCTTTTCATCAAATATTCCACGTAGATCCTTCATTTTTGCTGGAAGGTTGACCTGTCTGCTTTTAGGAACTGATGGAATGAGCTCCTTTTTATCTTTGTTTCTTTTTTGCTGGTCTACTTATTTTGGTAATTTCTTTCTTTTTCAGTATTAAATAAGTTTATTTCGAGTATATGATGGTCATGTACATTGCATTCTCTTTATAGGTTTCAGTACAAGGATATAATCACAAAATGAGAATCCTACTAGAAACTGTTGTCGATAAAATCAAACAGTTTGAAGTTAAGGTGGATCGATTTTATGTGATTAAGGTATTTAATCAGCTTTTCTTGATATTTCCCATAAGCTACATTCTGTTCCTCTTTAGCTACTTATCAAAGGAGCAAATGCTTTACACTATTCTCAGTCACATTTTTATTCATAAATATTTCTTCACATATCTTAGCCTACTTTCTTTGAAACTGTATAAGATTTGACTAGGCTACTTGTGTGTACCATGCTACAGTTTTACTTGATATATTTTGAGTGGCTCCTGTAAGAACCGTGGTTCAACTTCTATGCATTTATCTCTTTGTTATCAGGGGTTGTAGATAAGTTATTTTACAATTTTCTGGCTCATAGTCTCATTATATTGGTTTGTTATCTATTTTGTGCTGTTTTTTGTTTACTGCATTCATGCAAACATGTTTGAGAATCTACTTACTGTTGTGTATCTTTTCATGAACAACAGTGAAATTATCTTGTTTTCTCATTTCTATTGTAAGAATAAAAAACTATTTATGGTTCATCACCTACATGCTTGAAACCATAGGTTTGCACAAGATTGAGTACACACACACGCAATTAAATGAATATATCTTGCAAGGCAAATTATCTTGCGCTTGAGAGGGCATATAGGAATATTAAATTATTCATGGGCCATAACCCCATAAGCTTAAGCTTTTAAGTCAGTTGATAACTAGAGATTTGACATTTACTTTTGGCATATCAAGTATAAGCTTATGTGGCTCACACTTATTAGTAGAAAGTCACAGATTAGCATGGCTATAATCAGTTTCATTAGTCTTATCCCAAGTTTTTAGAGTTGGAATCCATATCAAAGATAGGCATATCAATGCATGCAGACAAACATGCACCTCTTCACATGATTCCTTCTTGAGTTTCAAATTTTTAAAAAATGTTAATTTTAGATCCACTCTGATTTTTATTCCAAGTCATTTATTGGTCGGATAACTAATAGCAAAGAAATTATATTGATGTGGACTCCTAGGTAACAATCAACGATTCCTAGTTATTGTTGCAACCCCTTTTTGGAACTTTTCATGCAATCAAACCAACATGCGGATCCCTATGATTATAAGAAAAATCCCTACCCAATGGTTGAAGTAGGCCTTAATAACTGTAATATTGGAATGGATGTGGCTTACTTCAGCAGTATTTGATATTGGATGTGCCAACTAAACAAAAGGTGCAGTTCTTTACATAATATGCCTCCTAACTAAGTTATGGTACAACACATAACTTCATTATAATTCTGCAAAGCTTCCACATATTTTAGAGCCGTGACTAGCTATCAAAAAGGAAAATGCTTGAGATTTTGTATAAATATAGAAGTCCATGTCATAATTCGACTTTATATCTAAGACCTATTGCCCATGCAATTTGGGATCCTCATTTTTGTTCCCAGCATCACAATTCCATTTCTCTAAATTTTTGAGTAAATGAGCCTTTTCAGGAATAAGACAAGGATCTCCCCAACCTTGTTAGGACTCTTTGGACCATTGGAAGGCTTTATCGGAAGTTGTTTTTGGGGCCCTAACCCTCAATACTTCCAAGCCCTCATCCCCTAATTGATTGCTTATCCCCCTATGGTTCCATTCTTTGAGGTTTTTTTCATATATCCTTATGTTCAAGATTTACCCTCAATCTTGAACCCAAAAAAAAGACGTCTTAAAAATCCCTAAAGAATGGAACCATAGTAAATACAAGCGAGTTTGAGAACCACACACACAGAGAGAAAACCTTATGCTAGGATAACCGAGGGTCATCAAGGCTCAAACTTAAAACTTTTAACTGTGATACCATATTGAATCTCTTATTACCAGCTAAATTGAATACTCAAGGCTGTAGGTGATGGCCTAGGAATAATGTCCCATGGTACTTTCGAAGCTTAGCTACGCTCAGCATTACAATTTAGGTTTTGGACTAAATCATCATACGCATGTATGATAAAGTTCACACTTCTTATTCAATTATGCATTGAAATATGGTGATCTTGTATTTGAGCTTTTTCAAGTGCCATTTTGGAGATGTGTCGGTTTTCTACATCAAACAATAGGTGCTAACTATGTTATTATGTTCTATAAAAGACCAGGGAGTTTTAATTTTTGAGTCAAAGGAAGATTTGTCTAGTAGAAGGACGCAACACTTTCTTTTTTTTTTTTTGGTACCATTAAGAAGATGTGTTAGTTTTCGATGTCAGAGAATAGGTGGTTGATAATGATATCACATGTTATGGATGGTGAGGCGGTTCAAATTTTTGTGAGTAGTGAGGAAGGAGTGTCTAGTAGAAGAACACAACAACAATATCTTTTTCTAGCGCCTTAAAGGAGGTGTGAAAGTTGTCCATATCTAAGAATAGGTGCTGAACATTGACATCACAGGCCATAAAGGGCAAGATGTTTCAAGCTTTTGTGAGTCAACAGGTAACAATATTTATAATTTATTTCTGTATTAATTGCTTGTAGAGGATGCATGAGCGACCAAAAGATGAAAAAAATTATTCTACAATTTTTATCTTGCTTTTCAGTTAATTTGTGAAGCAGATAATTGTTTTGGGTTGCATAGCTAACAATCCTACCATGTTGAAGTATAGTTGATGCTAAATTTAAAAAAAAAAAATCATAAAAGCACAATTCAATTTTGTATATTTGAGTAAAGCACAGCGAAGAACGTATTTCTATGTGTTTCAAATTGAATTCTAATCTTTGCTTCATTGTGTTGTGCTTCATATTGCTTAAATGTGCTTTAAATGATAAGCATTGAATTTTTGACTATTAGTTTTTTAAGAAATTTAATAATAATTAACTTTCATTTCTCGCTCCTCTGCTAGGTAGAAATTTGTGTAAATCTTGAAGTTTATATTAGATGATGACAGTTGATTGGTTACATAACTTACACTTTGCTAATAGGAAGCAGTCAAAAAGGATTATGACAATTTCAAGTTTCGAAAACCATATCAGCAAGCTATGTATTACTGCTCTTTGTTGCTAGACGAGAATGCCTGGCCGTGGAATGAGGAACTTGATGTACTTTCTCAGCTTGAAAGTGAGCATCTTGCAAGATTCTATGCACATATGCTCTCAAGAACATTTTTGGAGTGTTTTGTCGCAGGTTTGTTACAAAAAATTTGATCATTTTACCATTAATATAAATTCATATATCTGTAATATTCTGAATTTTCCCTAGGAAATATTGAACCGTTAGAAGCAGAAGTTCTGGTTCAGTACGTTGAAGATGCTCTTTTTAATGGTCCCCAGCCTATATGCAAACCTTTGTTTCCATCACAGCATGTAACAAATAGAGTAGTAAAGCTTGAAAGGGGTACAAAATATTGCTATCCAATTGACTGTTTGAATCCAAGCGACGAGAATTCTGCTCTGTTACACTACATTCAAGTAATTTTGACCCCTGTTTGCGTTAATCCTTGTTTAACAAACCCATTTTATGTGAACTGATAATCCAATTTAAAGTATCTTGTCTTGCGTTGTTCAGGTTCATCAAGATGATATTAAGATGAACATCAAACTCCAGTTGTTTGCTCTTATTGCCAAGCAACCAACATTCCATCATCTTCGATCTGTTGAGCAACTTGGTTACATCACTGTGCTCATGCAAAGGTTTGATCAAAATTTATCTATAATAGTGGCATGAATCAAAATTGTTTTCCCATTTTACAAGTATCCTCTTCTGTATAACATGGTAGGTGAATTAAATAAGGAAACTAGCAAGAAAACTATTAAATAAGGAACAAAAACATTTTGAGAGCAATATTTTTGGGTAAATTACTCTAAGGTCCCTAGTGTTATACCATAATTACAAATAGGTTCACAAAAAACATGTCAGGCATTTATAGTTTAAACTTTATAACAAAGTAGGTCCCTCTTAACATTTTACATTAATTTTGGCTATTAATTGTGTTACATTATGGGAATCCACGGTGTATGTAGGTTAAACAATATGGATCCACGGCTTTATATCGGTTAAACTACAGAGGCCATAATTGAATTTTTTTAATAGTAAATTGGTAATTTCATTACCCAGTTAACATAGAACTTGATAGTTGGAGGACCACATTTTTAAATGGCATAAACATCAGGGACCTAAATGTGTAATTTGTATTTCATGAAGATTTTTGTAATTATGGTATAACTCTAGGGATCTTACAGTAATTTACCCTTTTTTGCAAGAGATTTGAATTCCAAGTCTTTCGTTATGCAGGTATGAATCAGGAGTCCGGGGACTGCAATTTATTATTCAGTCCACTGTCAAGGTATTGATTGGTTTATCATATAAGAGGGAATAAGAATTATTTATCTTTTAATACAATACTGTGTTTGAGTTTTTTAGGATCCAGCACAGCTTGATGTTAGAGTGGAAGCTTTTCTCAAAATGTTTGAAAGTCAGCTCTATGAAATGACTAACAAGGATTTCAAGGTTTGTCACATTCTATATGGGACAAATTGTGGACTTCATTTTTTTTAGCCTTATGATACCTTTATTCTCTTTTTAGCTCTGATTTGAAAAGTCAATTACCTGTTAAATATAAATACTCTTATATGAGAACCTTTTTTTTTGAAAGAGGTTATGTTGTTGATACTCGATAGCCAGTTAGCCACTAATGGTAGTTAGCCTTATTGTCAAAAAAAATCGTGCATTAATAGAACCATTTGCAACCATCTTGTGCTTCTGATCACCTCTAAAGACCAGCTCATCCAACTATGTCAACAAGTTGTACTTGGATTTGGTCAACATCATTGTTATGCATGTATGTGTATATTTTTGTGTATTTTCATGTTTGTACATGCACACACGTGCACATAATCGGCCACAATCCACCTCTGATGGGTAGGTATTGGGATCAAGTTCATAGCCACGCTTGTCACCAACCGGCCAGCCAAACCTGCAAATTTAAATATTACATTGTCTTATAAATAAAAAAACATTGTATACAAAGTACTTTTAACAAATTTATCAATTAGTCTTATTTTTTTTGTTTAACAATCCTCTTTGTCTCTTTGAAAGATAGATGCCCCTGGTTTCATCATATTTATTTTCTTCAATTTAATATTTTTAAGATCACTACTATTATATTATATGTGCATTTGGAATCAGTTGATCGGGTCAATCCTACCCCACATACAACTAAAAGAATGGGTTCATCTGGTTCATGAGTTGGGGGGTTTTATGTTTAAAACTCGATATGTGTACATGATGGGTATGGATATGACATGCCGAGTGTTTTGGAGTTCGATAAACCTAATCATTTGCATCCTTATGCTTGGAATCACACATATAAACGTATACCATATGTCAAACATGTGCTTTGAGTTGTCGGCATGAGCTGCCCAATGAGTCATGTGTTGATGTAGATACTCTGCATGCAACCTAAAATTGATTATGTTGTCCTTCAGTAATTTTAAGGTGCCATTAATCTGCAGAACAATGTCAATGCACTCATTGACATGAAGCTTGAGAAGCATAAGAACCTCAGTGAGGAATCGTCGTTTTACTGGAGAGAGA
Organism: Apostasia shenzhenica; assembly: GCA_002786265.1. Lineage (NCBI taxonomy): Eukaryota > Viridiplantae > Streptophyta > Magnoliopsida > Asparagales > Orchidaceae > Apostasia > Apostasia shenzhenica. Next base: position 875,028 of record KZ451906.1, read on the forward strand.
TAGTTGATGGTACTCTTAAGTTTGATAGGAAAGTGATTGAGGTAACTCCCTAAATTATTGGAAGTTTCCTTTTTTTTCTCTCTCAATTGATGAAGAAGTTATATTCATTTGAAATGACTGAGGAAACTTGCAGGTTGCAGCCTTGAGGGAGCTCACCAAGGAAGAAGTGGTTGATTTCTTTGATAGCTTTGTCAAAGTAGATTCTCGGCAAAGAAAAACCCTTAGCATACATGTTTATGGAGGCTTGCATTCTTTGGAATACAAATTGGCATTGAACGAGCCAGACCAATCCCAGACGGTTCGAATTCAGGAGGTCTGCAGTTTCAGAAGGTCAAGGCCTCTTTATTCCTCCTTTCGAGGTGGCCTTGGTCTTATGAAGTTGTAGGCCATTTACCCTCAAAACTGTAAGTATTGAGTAATCAGGTAATTTCCAATATAACAGCTTTCTTTAGATTAGAATTAGTCTGTCAAGTTCCAACTAGCCAACTTCAATTTGATGATCAACTTTCTACTTTTTTCCGTGTTTGAATCAAGTCTAGTCAAAATTAAATGATCAGAATATAAAACTTTATTTATTTCTAACTGAGACTCTGAATGACATTAAATTATTTGATTCAATTCATCTTTTGCAGTGCTTTCAGAATTTCATTCTCTTGTATTCAGATGCAGTCATGCAGAACCAGACAATGGAGAACATGTGTTGTTTTGGTGCTCTTTCAGCTGCTAGAATATTCAAATTGCCTCTATATTTATTTTATAATGAAATTATTTTAAGCCATTGGAATATTATATTCTAAAACATGCTAACTTATTGGCTGTTGATCACACAGTTTGTTGTTTGCCTTTCTGGTTTCTGATGTATTTGTATTTTATCTTTGATACATATTTATAAATTGCTTTAATTGATTTTCGTTGTTATCCTTTTAGATAAAATTGTGTTTATCTAGACTTGACTTGGAAAATTAAGTAAAATTTGAAAAAAAAAATTAAAAGAAAATTTTGATAATTGTTCAATAACAAATACTAGCGGCGGCAAGTTTTGATTCAACTCGTGAACCAAACTCAAATTCAACTCAGCTTAATTTAGTATGGGTTAAGTTTATACGAGTATAAGTTATAAAGAGATCAACTCGAACTTGATCTGTCCAAGAGGATCTAGGTACAGAGTGGCAGATTAATTCAATTATGACTTGTTACATTAGTAGAGGAAAGCTATTGTACGGCAGTTAAAAATCGCCTTCAAATATCAATACAACCGTCGCATATTCAAGCGCCGTAATAGCTAACAGGGTTTTGACAGCGGTTTGGACCGCCGTGAAAGATAACTATAGACGGTGGTTCTCTTTGGAGAACCGTCGTCTATAGTATTACGAATACTATAGACAACGGTTGTCCAACGAGAACCACCGTCTATAGCCTTTTTTTTAAATAAATATTTGATATTCAAAAAAAAAAATATGAAAAATTAATACATTCATACACAGCAGTAATATACATTCAGAAGTCATTTCAATCATTGAATTTAATAAGAAAACAACAACATCGATCACATAAAACATAACTTCAATTACATGAATTTTTAATATTACATAACAAAACAAATATAGATACAAAACAAGAAATAAAATCACATTATTTTGAATCCAAATTCATGAAACAAATCTGCTCCATAAGCTCCATGGCCTCAAAAGTACTTATGCTGAATGACTGTAGAAAGAAAAAATATATAATTATCATATTGCATGCAAAAGTAGATTTAATAAATAAAAATAAATAGTTGTAACAAAGGTTATATTACAAAAAGAGAAATGAGGACACTTTATTTTAAATTTTCAATATGTAATAAATCAAATATGTTCAGAAATAATTAACTACATGCGTAAATTACAAGTATGAGACTAACATATATATGGTTTATATGAGCTTTTGTATATAAATAAAATAATACCTTGTAGTTCTTTTTTTAAGCTCTACGATGTACACCTGTAAATTAAATTAGTAATTAAGATTTTATAATTATCACATAAATAATGAAGATAAGAGATTAGTTTAAATGTTATACCATCCCATAATTTTCATTCATCCCATATATATGTTGTCAATGGCTCACGAATATCATTGTCAAATTCCTCATTACTAAATTCGCTCTTATTTTCCAACAACTACAAAATGAAAATTAGTTAATAATATATAGAATTAAAAATCAAAATAAATATTCTAGACCATGTATAGTAGGATGTATTTTTGATGAGCCTGCAAGTATAATGTGGCGTATATACATGAGTATGTAATATTCACATTTAATATCGTGTTATATTGGACATTAATTAGGCACAAAAATAAGTATATTATAATATGATCATTAAAATTCACTCAATTGAAAAATATAATCTAGTTACAATACCTTTACAGTCTTTACTTTAACTGTAAACTTTTTCTTTTGAAGACGCGTCATACAAAAATTTATTATCGAACTATCAAAATTTAGAAAGTGTTTATGCACAATAAAACAATAATCATTTATTAAAAATATAAATATAAATATTTACTTACCGATCAATAATATATTTAAGTTGCTGCCGATAAGTCTGACTGATAGGATCCATCCAATATATGCATAATCTGTACGGATCCAATGCAGCTAACATTCAATGGTCCATATTAAAAGATTAAATATTATATATAAATTTCAATATATTTGAAAAATTAAATTTTAATATTTGTAAAAAACTTGTTGAAATTTACCCATTATTATAAGGAATAATAACCAATGAATTTGGTCTAGCTTTCATTATTCTATTTCCCAATATTGTGGCGCATTGGTTCTTATCATTTATTAAACCTGCAATGCTCTGTGGATCCACAAAGCAATATTTACCTCTCAAATTGGTATCTACTCTTATTTAATTATATAAACACCTGTACGAATATAATAATATAAAATTAGAATTTTTTATTGAAAAATTTAAATACATCTACAAAATGTGTATATATATACTTACCCAATGTAAGCACTTATTATCAACTCACCGATTTTTTCGAATGCGCCAAACTCCAAAATTTCTTTTTTATCAAATAATAATTGCTTGTCATACCTATAAACGTCGGCAGAAATAAGAATATACATCAACACCTCATCAGTCAATGTATGAATTGCATGTTTTAACATCTTATTTAAAAATAACAGAAGAATTTGATCTTTTTCCTGTATGTAATTTATATATATTAGAATTATAAATTACATATATATGTAAATATATGTCAATGATAATAAATAATAAATTTGATCTTTTTCCTATATGTAATTTTCCTCGAGGCAACCACTTTCTGTGACACATGTAACATAATTTTTTTCATGTTTTAAATATTGTGCATTAGTTTTATCATCACAAATAACACATGCATAGTAATCTTTAACACTGCATTCCGCCAAATTATCATAGGCTGGATAGTCATTTACAGTCCATATAAGTGCTGCCCTTAATGTAAATAGCTCATGCCGGTAAGCATTATATGTCTGCACTCCTTCTTTCCATAACTTTTTAAGATCATCTATAAGTGGAGCTAGATAAATATCTATTTTATTTTCAGGTTGCTTCTGTCCAGATATCAACAAATTCAACATGATAAATTTATATTTCATGCATAAATTAGGAGGTAAATTGTAAATAACTAAGAAAACAGGCTAACAACTGTGTTGACTACTTTGAACACTGTGCGGATTAAAGCTATCAGTGCACAACCCAAGTCTGATATTTCGAAGAAATTTTATCAAGTAGATTTACCTTAAGAAATAAATTTTTGAATTCAAATATTTCGGCCAAAAACAAAAAATGAAGAAGAAGAAGAAGAAAGTGGTGGAAGAAGGTGATGTTTGCTATATCCGACTTCGGCGGGGGTACGTGTAGAGCCGGGAATGCGGCTAGATCTGGCGTCGGGTAGGGTGTAGGGCCGCGATGAGGATAGATTCGACTTCGGCGGGGGTGTAGGGCCGGGAATGCGACTAGATCCGGCGTCGGCCAGCGTCGGCGAGGGAGTATGGCTGCGAATGCGGCTAGATCCGGCGTCGGGTAGGGTGTAGGCCCGCGACGAGGATAGATCCGGCGTTGGTGAGGGTGTAGGCAACGAATGTGGCTAGATCTAGCGTCCGCCGGCGTCGGCGAGGGAGTAGGGCTGCGAATGCAGCTAGATCCGGCGTCGGCGAAGGTATGGGGGCAAAGCAGCCAAATAAGAGGAAGATGGAAGAGGAGATCGACGCGCGCAACTTGATCCGGCTAGGTGAAGTCCACCGGCGACGAGCAACCCTCACGTCGCGACGTTCAAAAATGCAAGCTTAGAAGATTTAGGGTTTTCGTTTGAAAGAAATGAGCCAAATGAGCCAAAGTTGTGTATATATGGAGTACTATAGACGGCGGTTGACTCAGCCAACCGCCGTCTAAGGCTACCGCTTTAGACGGCGGTTGCCGCAGACAACCGCCTTCTAAAGTGGATTTTGAAGGTCGACCTTCAGCAGCGACCCTCAACAGAAACTTTGGTCATCTTGGGAGATTTTTTCAGATCGACCTCAGGTTGATCTGAACTATACATGGCGGTTGAGCGAGTCAACCGCCGTCTAAAGTACTATATTTAGACAGCGGCTGACAGAGTCAACCGCCGTCTATACTTTAGATGACAGTTGGCGGACTCAACCGCCTTCTAAACCTAGTACTTTAGACGGTCAACCTCTGTCTAAAGTATGTCTACGGGGGATTTTTCGGGTCGACCCGAGGTCGACCTTTAGCAGTGACTCTCAACAGAAACTTTGGTTATCTTGGGGGATTTTTCCAGGTGGACCTGAGGTCGACCCGAGGTATACAGGGCGGTTGAAGCTTCCAACCGCCCTCTAAAGTACTGACTTTAGACGGCGATTGCTTAAGAGAACCGTCGTCTAAAAGTTTCTACAGCGGTTCACATTTTCAACCGCCGTATAATGTTTTGTCGAAAAAATTTTGAAGCGGTTTCTCTTTTTAACCGCTGTTATAAATGTGCCGTAAAATGCATATATTGTACTAGTGTTAATAGCTCATTTATTAAAATTAGTATATTTTTTTTTACTAAATTTAATATTAATTTTTATATAATATCACATTTTAGTTTTTTTTTTTTAATATTCTTAAGTTTTTTCATTGAATTCAATTATCTTAATTAAATTTCATAATTATATTGATGCAAAGTGCAAAATATTGAATTTAGTAAATTTGAAGACCTAATAAATTATAATGATGAGTTGGTGAGTTTATTACAAGTTTTTAACTCATTTAATAAATAGGTTGAATTTAAGATGAGCTTAAAAAAGTCGGGTTAAATGGGTTGATTTTAATTTAATTTGAAAGAAACTTTGAGATGAAGAAACTAATAAATGTGATATCAAAAACAAGCTATATGACATTCAAAAAAATTTATTGTGTATTATTTTAAAAATTATTATTATTATTATTATTATTATATTAGTGATAAAGTAGAATATTAAAACTTCTATTTAAAAAATTTTGATTCTTGATTTTAAATATATACAATTGTAATTGGAGTTGTGTTCATGATGATTTCAACTCAACCTAAACTCTTTTTTCTTTCATGATCTCACCTCCCTTGCACGCCGCCGTCTCCCGGAACTCTCTCTTTAGTGTTTCCTGGGATCCCCACATCCTACGTAAACATTTTCTGGTGCTTTCACTGAGACTTGAAAAGATGGTGGCTAGAACGCGCAAAACCAACTCTGCTGCCCGCAGTATACATGTGGGAGAACCCTCTATCCGGGCGCCGGATGACGGAGCCTCAACTTCCACTTCCCGGCGACGCGTTGGATCTGCCTCCTCTTCTAGAGGCACCCGGGTCTCGGAGCTCCAGGGGATGCTCGCAAACCTCACTGACATGGTTACCAACCTTACGACACAACAGGCCGTCATCCTCAGACAGACTCAGCCGGTCTGTACAGTACTTCCTCGCCCGTCGATACCGGCGGTCCCTGCTCCTCCTCCACCGGTTGCGGCGATCCCAGAGGTGATTCCGCCACCTACAGCGGCCCCGGCTCCGCTCCTTCCGATTCCCGCGGTGGCCAAAATCCCTGCGCCGGCACCCCAGGCCGCTCCACTCTCCCTCCAATCTTCTGGTTCCTCCAGACCACCCATACGCCCTTTCCGTTTCCAGGAGGTTCATCAAAACCCCCTTCCACCTTGTCCATTACCACAACCCGCCTTTCTCCCACCTGCTTTTCCTCCATTCCTAGCCGGAAGAGACCCCCTCTTTCCTGGCGCTCAGACTCCTCATCACGGACCTGATCCTTTCTTTGGGCCGATGGACGGAAATGCCCCCTTTTCTGATGCCATCCGTTTGGCCCCTATCCCAGAAGACTTCCGGCCACCCAGGTTGGAGGTTTACAGAGGCGCAACAGACCCCCGTGAACATGTGCAAGGGTTTGAGGCCGCCGTCCGATATCGCCGGCCGGACGAAGCCACTAGGTGTCACCTCCTGGCCAACACACTGAAGGGGCAGCATTCAGCTGGTTCATCAAGCTGCCCCGGGGTCACATCACCTCCTATGAGCATCTGAAGTGGGAGTTGATCGCCCGTTTCATAGGGCGGACCCGTATGGTCGTGTCCGACATGGTCCTTGCCAACATCAAGCAAGGCGAGAGAGAGAACCTTCGGGACTACACCAACTGTTTCTTCGCCGCCGCAGCAGAAGCCGAAGATGTAGAGCCTGCAGTGGCCATGCATAACTTCCGGAGAGGGCTCAAGGTAGGGAACTTGTCCAAATCCTTACAGTTGGCCAAACCTCGGAGTTACCCAGAGCTGGTGGCCAGGGCCAGTCAGTTCATGCTCCTAGAGGATGCTGAATCCTCCCCCACAGGCGTTTTCGGGGAAAGAAACAAGAGGAAACATCGGGGTGTCAAACCCCCGGTTACGAGGATGTAAGCGGCCAGACCCTGCGATCGACAAGGGGAGAGGCCCCGGCAAGATCAACCCCCGAAACTTCTTCTGTCTAGGCCACTCCCCGAGGTTTATGCGGCAGCCATCAAGCAGGGCTAGATAAGGCCCACCGGACCTAAACCGACGCCGCCACCTGGAGTGGATCCCAACGACTACTGCGAGTTCCACGAGAACTATGGGCACAGGCTTCACCGCTGTCGAGGCCTCAGAATCTTGCTCGAGAAACTGCTGTATCAGGGCAAGCTTGAAGAGTTCATGCAGATGGCCCCAACTTTCACTGTCGCCCAGAAAGGGAAAGCCCCTGAGACTGCTGAAACTCCCCCCAAGGCCCTACCACCCGTAGGCCCTAGGCAGCAAGGGCGCCCTTATCCTCCGGCCACCAGAACTATCAATGCTATGTTCAGCATTGACCCAACCACTCAGCGCCAAGGAGCAAAAGTTGGCGGCATCTCTGAGCATCATGCCTCATCCATCCCCCTTACGTTCTGCAGTGAAGATCTCCCCCAGCAGGGCAACTTGCATAACGATCCGATCGTGGTCGTTGCCCGCATCGCTGATTTCGATGTCCGGCGGGTGCTCCTCGACTTTGGGAGCGCCGCCGACATCCTGTTTGAGTCCGCTTTCCTCCAGATGGGACTCAAAGAGACTAACCTCCTCCACGCAGGGACTACCTTACTCGGTTTCTCTGGTGAAAGGGTCCAACCCCTTGGATTCATTACTCTTCCCGTCTCCTTCGGTGATGACAACGGCCAAGCTATGAGCATGGTCAACTTCGCAGTCATTAGAGCTAAATCGGGCTACAATGCCATCCTGGGGAGGACAACTCTAAACTCCTTTGGGATGGTGATTTCCACGCCCCACCTGTGCGCGAAGTTTCCGACCTCTAGCGGCGTTGTTACCATCCGAGGAGACGCAATACAGGCTACCCGCTGCTTTCAGATAGCGGCGCAGCTTGTAGTCGATCAAATGGATCCCAGGGAAACCCAACCGGTCACATCGTAAGAAGGGGTCATCAGCGTAGCCTTAGGAGGTGAAGGCTCTTCTAAAATTGTAAATGTTTCATCTTTACTGAATGAGAAGCAGCAAGCAGAAGTTACTGCCTTGCTTTCGGACTATATCGATGTCTTCGCATGGTCTCCTGAGGATGTTACAGGCATGGACAGGGTTGTTTGCGAACACCACTTGAATGTGTCTCAAACCGCCGCCCCCGTTGCACAAAAGAAGAGAGTAATGGCCGGGGAAAGACAGGATACCATTAAACAGGAAATCACAAAGCTGCTAGGGGCTGGCTACATCAGGGAGGTACAATACCCCCGATGGTTAACCAATGTGGTAATGGTGAGAAAAACCAGTGGGAAGTGGAGAATATGCGTAGACTTCAGGTCACTGAATCAGGCCTGTCCTAAAGACACTTACCCCCTCCCTCATATCGACACGATGATAGACAGAACCGTCGGATACAGGGTTATGAGTTTTCTAGATGCCTTCTCCGGGTATCACCAAATCTGGATGGCCAAGGAGGATGAAGAGAAAACAATTTTTATCACTGACTATGACACTTACTGCTACAAGGTCATGCCCTTCGATCTCAAAAATGCCGGTGCCACCTATCAGCGTATGATTGACAGAATCTTTAAAAATCAAAGGGGAAGGAATCTCGAAGCTTACGTAGACGACATCTTGGTCAAAAGCAAGACTTTAACAAAACACCTTGGTGATCTCCGGGAAACACTCGACACTCTCCGAAGGTACAATCTCAAGCTCAACCCTGCTAAATGTACCTTCGGCACTGCTTCAGGAAAAATTTTGGGGTATCTAGTCTCTGTCAGAGGGATAGAGGCTAATCCTGATAAAATATCAGCCATTCAAAGCATGCCCTCTCCAAAGACGGCAAAGGAGATCCAGAAGCTAGCAGGGCAGATCAACAGTCTAGGCAGATTTATCTCAAAGGCCGGCGATCGATGTTCTCCTTTCTTTCGATGTTTGCGTAATAACAAGAAAGGACAGTGGGACGGCGAGTGCGAAGCTGCCTTTATTGAACTGAAGAAGTACTTAACCTCGGCCCCGGTACTGGTAGCACCAAAGGAAGGTTCGATCTTATCTCTTTATTTGGGAGTATCCGACACTGCAGTCTCAGCGGTACTCCTCGACAGCGAGAAGGAAGTTCAACATCCCATCTTTTACACCAGTCACATACTCCTAGACACCGAAAGTCGATATCCCACTCTGGAAAAGCTCGCTCTGGCCCTTCTCATGACAGCCAGGAAGCTACAACCTTACTTTCAATCCCATACCATTCAGGTCATCACGGATCAACCGCTCCTAAAAATATTGCATACTCCCGAGGTTTCAGGGAGATTACTCAAGTGGTCTGTCGAATTGGGAGAATACGACATCAGATTTGTTCCACGGACAGCAATCAAGGCTCAGGCCCTAGCCGACTTCGTCGCCGAGTTCTCTACGACGGATCCGCCACCCACCGAAACCCTGGCGGACCTCTGGTCACTTCATGTTGATGGTGCGTCCGGATCACAATCCCAGGGGGCTGGGATCCTTTTAACCATCCCAATGGGGGCTACACTTCATCAGGCGGTGACGCTTCAATTCAAAGCGACAAACAACCAAGCGGAGTACGAGGCCCTCATTGCAGGATTAAACTTCACGCTTAGCATGGCCATAAAGCGCATACAGGTGTTCAGTAATTCCCTGCTGGTCGTCAATCAGGTAAACCAGACGTTTGAAATGAAGGACGAGGTTCTGAAGAAATATCTGCAGCTGGCCAGGTCTTTAATCTCTCTGTTCGAGAATTTCTCCCTAACGCATATACCCCGTGAAGAGAACCAAGTGGCAGACCGGCTCGCAAAAGAGGGGCACCCCGACCTCCACCGGACTCAGGTGTTCGAAAGGCGTAGTTTCGAGTGCACCGAAGTCTCTTCTGAGAAGCAACCACCCTGCTGGATGGACGAGATCCTTAATTACTTGAAAAGTGGGACTCAGCCTGATAACAGACGAGAGGCACAGAAACTGAAGCTTGCTTGTGCCAAGTACGCCCTCATCGACGGAGAGCTCTATAGGAGATCCTATGCTAAGCCCCTCACCAAATGTCTGAGACCAGACGAGGCTTTAAAAGTGATGGAAGCAATACATCGAGGAGAATGTGGAACACATGCACGAGGTAGGAGCCTCGTCATGCGAATCCTACGCTAAGGTTTCTTCTGGCCTAACATCCACAAAGACGCTCAGGTATTTGTAGAGAAGTGTCCTCAGTGCCAATACTATGCCGACATACAAAGGCAGCCCACGGGATATCTCAAACCCATCAACCCATCCTGGCCCTTTGCCATTTGGGGGCTGGATTTCTTGGGGCCGATGCCTACGGCCATGAAGGGCTATAAGTGGATACTAGTTGCGGTCGACTACTTCACAAAATGGATTGAGGCCAAGCCACTTACTCAGCCCACTGCCCAAAACGTCGAAAACTTCCTCTGGGCCAACATCGTCTGTAGGTATGGCATACCCATGATAATCATCACCGATAATGGCCCTCCATTCGCCAATCAAAGAATCCATGATTTCTGCGGGGAGCACCAGATCAATCTCAAGTACGCCTCTGTTTGGCACCCTCACACCAACGGCCAGGCGGAAGCTGACAACAAGAACATCTTGAACATTCTGAAGAAACGCCTAAACGGCGCAAAAGCCCGCTGGCCAGAAGAGTTACCAAGAGCTCTCTGTGTTGGCCCAAAGGCTTCCCAAGAGGGGGGGTGAATTGGGAATAATAAAATTTATGGGTTTAAATTATGATAATAAACTAATAGATAACTCAAACGATACAGAGAGATTGATTTAGTAAATCAGACAGCAGAAGAAATAGAACAGAGAGTATCACTAGAAAGTGAGGTCAGTTTGCAAAATAGGACTCAGTGTAGAAATGAGGTCAATTTAAGAAATAGGACACTGTGCAGAAATAACGTATTCAACAAATAAAAAGGGCAAGCAGCAGAAATATATCATACAATAGGCACAAAAGATTTATAGTTGTTCGGCCTTCCGCCTAGTCCACTCCCCACACACCTCGAATGGGAATTTCACTAAAAACCCCGGCTTTTTACGAGAATAAAAGCCGAACAAACCCAATACAACCCTATGGCTTTTTCAAGGAACCAAAGCCAAGCAAACTTTCAATCCTACAGCTTTTTGCAGGAACCAAAGCTGAGCAAACTACAAACCTCCACTAGGGAGATAGAAAGGAAGTAAAGGTTTTGCTAGACTAGCTAGCTTACAATACAATGCATATACAAGAATCAATATTACAATGAGGCACTCTATGCATATGCAAATAAGCCAAGGGTCAAAAACCTTGGCAAATATGCATATGCTTACATAATAGTCCTAGAAAAGAAAATAATAAAAATTCCAGTGAGATCCATCTTTTCTCTGGACTTTAATTTGGACTCAATCCTCAAATGAGATAATGTAACCTGTTAACACACTAAACAAGAGGATTAGTCTATAACAACTAAATTAATTGTTGTCATCAAAATCAAAGGGTTCAACAATCTCCCCCTTTTTGATGATGACAATTAATTTAGAAGGCTAAGGCAATTTAAAAGGATAATGCTGTGATAACTCCCCCTTAGTAGGAGACAAAATTAACAAAACAAGATAGAGGGATTTTTAATAGATTAAGCAAAAGTAAGGCTCCTCCTCAATCAATGCATTCTATTTTATACATAGTTGAAGAGATAATACAGATAACATAGCATGTAAAGATAATGCAGAAAATGTGAAAAAATAATACAGAAAATCTGAATCTGTCCATAGAAAGCATATCATAGCAAATAATCTGTTCATAAAAAGCAATAGCATAGCATGCTACATTTCTCCCCCTTTGGCATCATCAAAAAGATTGCCAAATGGAAGAAGAACAGAAAATAAGTTCTCAATAATATTAGATATGCAATACAACTTGTTGACGTAGGATGTGGGGATCCCAGGAAACACCGAAGAAGAGAGAGTTCTGGGAGACGGCGGCGCGCAAAAGGGGGTGTGAGCCTGTTAGTGGAGGCCCAGGGAGAAGACTCTATCCAAAGTAACCAGGAAAACACACAAAGATTTAAGGTGGTTCAGGGAGGAAATCCCCTACATCCACCGGTCCGTCAGCGAAGAAGTTTTACTAAGTGGGAAAAATAACCCTAAGACAGGGTTTGTACAATGCTTTGTTTATGAAGAAGACGAAGAAGATGAAAAAGAAGAGAGAAAGCTCCTCAGTTGGGGCTCTATTACAAAGAAAATGAGAAAACTGGAAATCTCAGAGACTCTCTCCTTCTCTGCCTTCCTTCCTGTGTATATCCCTCTCTTTTTTTGGCTGGGACTGTTCAGCGGTTTTTATAATCATTGACATGCGTAGCTCCACCCTGGTTTTCCGGAGGAAAGGTGATGGGCGAGCTCTGAGGGCTACTTGTCTGTCACTGGAGAAGTTCACAGCTGTACGAGGAAGGTGACATCCTTCAATGCTGGTACTTTCATGGGGAAGAGCGTCTGTACGGAAATCGGCGGGGTTAGGTGAAGTTGATTGTGACAGGCGTTACCTCATACCCTCGGGTCCGAGGGTTCGAGGGATGTTCCTGGAACGTTGTGGCCGATGTTTGAGTGAATCCTTGTGCCCGAGGTTTGACCTGGGTCAATAGTCCTACAAACTAGAAGCTGAGTCAGCAAATCAATCAATCAAGTACAGACTCGTCAGGCACCACGCGTTCGGCCAGGATGCAGTGTAGGAACCACGTGTTAACATCAGCCCCCCGCATTGTCAGGGTGGACGCGCTGCCCAAGGTTCCTCCCTGGTGCCGAGGTTTCTGATGAAGGTGAGGGGGAACCATCCCTGTTTGTTGGTAGGTCTATTTCCTTAAGAGTCCCAATTCATGCCTCTGATGCTACCCTAGTTTCTGAAGAATCAAGGGGGCTGTTGGGAAAAAGGTTGGTCTCAATGAGAGGCGAGTCTCTCCTCACCGCCTCTGGTACCAGGGGGTCAGAGGCGGAGAAGGCGAGGGAGGAGAGAGGAGAAGCCCTCCCGGCCGTTCCCAGCACCTCCCTCAGTATCGAGGGTGTCTGGAGCGTGCTGGGGGACCGGCTAAGTGAGATAAGGTGGGCGGAGGAGAAGATCTTAGGAAACACCTCTGAGGCTCTGGAGGTGGTAAAGACTCTGAAGGGCAAGGAGGAGGTAGAGGCCCGTTGCCTCCGGGAGGTGAGGGAGTTGGAGGGCGCTTTGTCTCAAGCTACGGAGCGCTCTTGGCCGATCAGAGGGGGCAATTAGGGAAGATGTATCAAATAGAGGATAGATTAGCTTCCCTAGCCCAGGCTAATGCGGAGTGGGCTAACAAAAGTGAGGTTGCGAGGGGAGAGTTTAACCGCAAGTTGGCGGATGTGAACAAGGCCCACTCCGCCTACGTCAAAGATCTCCAAAAAAGATTAAAGGATTTGGACGATGATAGGGAGGCTTTGAGGGAGGAGAGAAGGAGGTTAATGGAAGAACTGACTAAGGCTAGGGAGGCCTTGTCAGGGGCGAAAGAGGTGGCCTCCGAAGCTCGCCGCCGGGAGGAGCTGTTGAAGTCTGAAGTTCGCTCCCTGCGGGCTCTGGTGGAGAACAGTTCTGGATGGCGAGGGCGACGTATGGAGGACCTGAAAGAGGCGGTGAAGAGGGCGGTGAAGATTGTCAGTGCCTCGCCGGTGGGTCGCCATACGCAGCATCAGGCTGCCTTTGATGCTCTTCTGCAGACATTGGTTGATGTAGGTACCTTGAACCAGGAGAACATCAGGGACCCAGCGGTCCTTTCCTTCTGTGGTCCTAAGGGGCCAGGCAGGTTCTTTGATGCTGGGAGCTGCCCTCCTGAGGAGATTCCTCCATCAAGGTCCTACGCAGGTTGGGGGAGTTGGCCTCTGAAGCCCGGGACCTCGGGAGAAAGCCCTACGACTCCTATGGAAGCCAGATGGCTAGGCCGGCGCGATCCTTCTGGAAGTCAGTAGGCAGAGCGTCAGTTGTGCCCGAGGTAAGGGGTCTCTCTTCTCAACCAGCTCCTCAGACTGCTAGGAGATGATTCTTCCTTTGAGGCATTTGCAGGATCCGTTTCGCAAGCAGATAGCTCCAGCGAGGCTGGAACTATAGCTTGTGGTGAGGAAACTGAGGAGTCTCTTAGGGACATCTGCTGCCTGTGGTCAGGATGGTAACAGCCTGGTCCTAAGGAGGAGGAGCCCTGGTTAAGAGGTCTGAATTCATCAGGCCAAGTGTTTAAGTTCTGAAGCCTTGTATTTTTCTTTATTTTTCCTGTACTCGTGAGAGGGACATGTGAGGACAAAGAGAGATTGTATCAAATTCTATCTTTAATGAAAATGCATTTTTCCTTCTCAGAAGCTTTGTTGTGAATGAATTCTTGTTATGTATCTTTTCTCTCGTGTTTCGAAGTAGGTATCACGAAGTCTCAGAAAAAAACATATGAATCCATAAGTAAAAGATAAAGAATTTTCCGAAAGCAAAGAAATCCTAAGTAAAAGGCGGAAAAGCTATCTTTGAATCCCCGTACACGATATAAGAATATCGAACACAAAGAAAAGAAATAGCCATCCCTCGCACCCTCGTGCCCGATATAAGAATATCGAACAAAAGGAAAAAGTAGCCAACCTTCGTGCCCGATGTTTGAATATCGAACAAAAGGAAAAGTAGTCAACCTTCGTGCCCGATGTTTGAATATCGAACAAAAGGAAAAGTAGCCAACCTTCGTGCCCGATGTTTGATTTCTTAAGGACAGAAAAAAAGGCGGGAAGGAGAGGAGTGGCGTTTTGGAAACAGTGCGCCGCTTTGATTCCTGGAATTGTCAGGAGGAACGAGCGGTCTGAGATGCTCGCACGTTAACCTAGAATATCAGATGGTTGGGAGATAAAAGGTCGCACTCGTCCCCTATAAACGGCCGTCCTAAGCGGGAGCTACTTCTTCTTTCCAAAAACCCTAAGTTTCTGAGAGAAGAAGAGAGGGCATCCACTCCACCTGTTTGAAAGGGAGGACAGAGCGAAAAGAAAAAGAAACATGGGAGGAATGGAGATCGAGTGGGCGGGACTGGCCGAGCGTTTCCAGAAGGATGTTAGCTACCATGAGTCCCTCATGATGGAACATGAGGTGCTCAACGCGACCAAAGGGTTTAGAGGGAACCCTTGCTTAATGGTTATCCCGCCTGCCGCCGACCTCCGGCCAAACAGCCCGCCTGAGGGGGCGGTGTGTGTGTATAGGGCGCAAGTGGAATATGGTCTGATGCTGTCGCCGCAACCAGAGTTCAAGGAAGTCTTGAACTCATTTCAACTTATGCCAGCACAGCTTTCCCCTAACGTCGTCGCCTACATCTACTCCTTTCTGAAGCTTCTGCAAGCCAGGGGGATGGCGTGGAGTTTGACGTTGTTTAGAAGTTTGTTTAGCTGGATGGCGGTACCAGGGTATGGGGGGTGTTTGGCCTTGCGGTCGAGGTCAAGGAAGACGATGTTTTCGGGTGCTAGTAGTTCGCACTCGGATTGGAGGGATTTCTATTTTTTTGTAGGCGGGGATTTGGGGATCCCCTTGACGCCTGGAGCTTGCCCCACCGAATTCATTGGTGATGCTCAATGGATGGCAGGCACATCCGTCCAGAAGAACCTGGAAGTTTTGAAAGGGCATAGCTGGCCCCTGAAAGACTTCCTGAGGTTGGTGAAGAACGACGTATCCTTGTATGCTAGGTCGCAAGGGTACACCATCTTCAAGGAGGTTGTTCCCCCTCCTGGAACAGTATTGATGAAGAGGGCTAGGAGGGGGCAGCCCCCTGCTACTCAACTCAGTAAGCAGGTTGTTGAGGAGGCAGAGGGGGAAGAAGTGGCAGTTCCAGAGCCTGTCTGCGGCGGGATATCTATTGATGTGATATCCTCGCCGGACGACTCTGGTGGTGACAACAAAACTCTGGCCGAGGTGATGGAGGAAGCAGGTAAAGGGAAGGAGTCTGCATCACTGGCCAGACCTAAGGTAATCGCTAAAGGTGCCGCGGGGATTATCATAGGAGAAAAGGGGGGCTAAGAAGAGGCGGCCGAAAGTGGCGCAGGAAAAGAAGTAGTGGAGGTGCCCTGCCCAGGAGGGGAAGAAATGGTTGCTCCTTCCCAGGCCTTGGTCTCCCTCGAAACCCCTAAGAAGAAGAAAGAATACTCTGGAGAAAACAGCCTGGAGCCCCCTCTAAAAAAGAGAAGAAACGACAACGAGGGGGGGAGACCGATGAGGAGCGAGAATGGGGGAAGAGTGTGGAGCCCCTGTTGTGCCGCAATTTTGTCGGGGAATTTACAAGCGAGGGATCGAAGTTCGTCGTGAGCACGACGGAAGCGAAGAGGAGGATGATCATCACCTCCGACCAAACCTCGAATCTGTTCAATCCGGCCCGAGGGGACCTAGGCCTGGTCCTGGAGGGAGGATTGGCGACCAGCGCATTGGAGGAGACAGTTGAGAGGACCTCCACAACAGACCTCTATGCCCAGATGACCAACAGGGCGGCCACGGTAAGAGCTCACTCTAAACTTTGACTTTCTTTTGTAGATGCTGATCTTGCTTCCTTTTCAGATACTTGCTCGCCTGCCTCTGACAATGAACAGGGCCCTGAGAATGGAGGAGCAGATGATAGATCAGACCGGTCAGCTGCACCGTCAAGCGGCGGAGATTGAGGCCTTGAAGATCCAGCTGGTGACGGAATCTTCTCAGCATACTGCCCTGCAGGAGGAGTTCGCTGTTTATAAGTCTGCCATGGGTGCGCTGAAGGCAGACAATAAGGCTTTGCGAGAGAAGCTGAGTAAAGCCGATGGAGATAAGGAGGCTGCAGTTGCGAGCAGCTCGGCGGCGGCTGTCCAGGCCTACAAAACAAGCTTACCTTGCAGGAAGGAAAGATTAGATGGGATTAGGCGGGCCTGGGAAGGATTGGCTTCCGCTTTGATTCAAGAAGGTGAGGTCAAAGCCACTGTCCTTGGGGAACTAGACCCCTTCCCTTGTATGGCCGTAGATCCAATTTATAAGGAAGAAGGATTTGATCTATCTGATGATATCATCCAACAGTTTTTTGACCAGTTAGATGGAATCAGTGGAGATTAATCTTCCCCCTTAAAACATGATGTAACCTTGTAACTTTCTGAAAATGAATAAAAGTTTGTTTGTCACATACATGTTTTTTCTGTTGTGTATGTACATGCACCTTTTTATAAGACTTGAGACGTCTAGATTGATTCTGAGAAACTTGTAATAGATTTCCTGAATCTTTGTAAAAGATAGGCTCAAATCTGAAATGCCTTGTAAAGAAAGAAGAGCTTCCTGAAATCCATGGGAGAAGAAGTATATTGTGATAGTCAGGGTGAATCCAGCCTAAAAGGTGTCTTCGACCCAATGCCACAGGGACTTTGAGAGTCTAATACATCGTATACGATGTTTGTACTTGTGGCAAGGGTTAACCTCGAAGATCCCTTTAATAGAAAGGGAGATATTCCTTTGTGGACCTGCACAGGAGGGAAGTAACAATAGTAGTGGAGATCCTGTCTGAAGGGAGTTTATCTGACCCTATGCCAAAAGGACTTGTTCGTCTGAAACATCTTGTACGATGTTTGTACTTAAGGCAAGGGTTAACCCTTTTGGAATGACAGTTATCCTAGCGGGAAGCGAAGGCACCCTGCTTAGGGGGGACCTGTATCTTGTTTGATAACAGGGACAACCCTTAAGGTTACGGGCAGGCCTTCAGACCTTCTGCTAGCCAGATGGGCTTATGGAAGGGTCCCAGATGTTTGTAGGAAACCCTGCCTGCCAGGCACTACTGGGCTTGGTGATCACCGTATTTAAAAGAGGTTAGTAAATATCATCGTGCGACGTTTGCAACCGAGGGCACGATGATTTGAGTTTGAGTTGGGATCATACCTGAGCGACACTATGGTCGAAGCACGCATATAGAGGTTTCCGTATATAAGGATTACTTGCCATGAGTATGTTGGAAGTATGAAGCTTTCCGAAATATAATAAAATCCGGGATGAATAAAGCCAGAATCGACGTTTGAATCCTTTATAAAATGAATCCTTTGATCGAGTCTGTACAACTGTTGGATACCAAGACGGAGTGAAGCAAGAGGTTAGGCGAAAAACTTTTTCAGGTCGTCCCCGCTCCAACTCCTGGGGATCTGGATACCCTCAGCAGTCATAAGGTAGTAAGCATTGAGTCCAGCAACCTCGCGCACGATGTAAGGACCTTCCCAATTAGGCTCTAATTTAGGAACTCCTAGGTTGCTGCCTGCGAGGAGTCGCCTTTTGAGGACCAAATCACCTTGATTGAAAACTTTGGGATTGACCCTTTGGTTGTAATATCGTTCCATTCGCCGTTTATGCTCCAGGCGCTTTAGTGTGGCTAGCTCTTTTTTTTGTTCCAGAAGGTCTAAGTCGACCCTTCGTGAGCTATCGTTTTCTTCCATCCAAGTTTGTAAAGCCTCGGGTTCGAAACTGGCAGCAGCTTCTATTCTGGGGGAGAGGTGTTCCAGCTCAACTGGTATAACAACGTCCATTCCGAATGAGAGGGAGAAAGGCGACTCCTGGGTAACCTCGGAAGGGGCTGTGTTGTAAGCCCAGAGAGCTCCTAGTAACTCTTCCGGCCAGCGAGCTTTTGCGCCGTCTAGGCATTTCTTTAGGATATTTAGGATATTTTTGTTCGCGGCTTCCGCCTGGCCGTTGGTGTGGGGGTGCCAAACGGAGGCGTATTTGAGGTTGATCTGGTGCTCTCCACAGAAATCATGGATCCTCTGATTGGCGAATGGAGTGCCATTATCCGTGATAATTACCATGGGTATGCCATACCTGCAGATGATGTTGGCCCAAAGGAATTTCTCGACGTTTTGGGTAGTGGGCTGAGTGAGTGGCTTAGCCTCAATCCACTTAGTGAAGTAGTCAACTGCAACCAGTATCCACTTGTAGCCCCTTATGGCCGTGGGCATAGGTCCCAAAAAATCCAGCCCCCAAATGGCGAAGGGCCAAGAGGAATTGATAGGCTTGAGGTATCCTGAGGGTTGCCTCTGCATGTCGGCGTAATACTGGCATTGAGAACATTTCTCCACGAATACCTGAGCGTCCTTGTGGATATTGGGCCAGAAGAAACCCTGGCGTAGGATCCTCATGACCAGGCTTCTACCTCGCGCATGTGTTCCACATTCTCCTTGATGTATCGCCTCCATGACTTTCAGGGCTTCGTCGGGTCTCAAGCATTTGGTGAGGGGTTTAGCGTAGGATCTTCTGTATAGTTCCCCGTCGACGAGGGTGTATTTGGCACAAGTAAGTTTCAACTTCTGCGCCTCATGTCTGCTACCTGGCTGAATTCTGCTCTTTAAGTAGTCCAGGATCCTGTCCATCCTGCAGGGCGATCGTACTTCAGAAGAAGCTTCGGCGCATTCGAAACTAGGCCTTTCGAACACCTGAGTCCGGTGAGAGTTTGGGAGCCCCTCTTTGGCGAGCCGGTCCGCCACCTGGTTTTCTTCACGCCCCACATGCGTTATGGAGAAATCTTCGAAAAGGGAAATCAGAGACTTGGCCTGATGCAGATATTTCTTCAAAACCTCGTCCTTTGTCTCGAACGTCTGGTTTACCTGATTGACGACTAACAGGGAGTCACTAAACACCTGTATGCGCTTTACGGCCATGCTAAGCGCGAATTTTAACCCTGCAATGAGGGCCTCATACTCTGCCTAGTTGTTTGTTGCTCTGAATCGGAGGGTCACAGCCTGATGAAGCACAACCCCCATTGGGCTGGTTAGGAGGATCCCAGCCCCCTGGGATTGTGATCCTGACGCGCCGTCAACATGAAGCGACCAGAAGTTTGTCGCGGCTCTGAGGGGCGGTGGCTCCGTCGTGGAAAACTCAGCGACGAAGTCGGCCAGGGCCTGAGCCTTGATTGTCGTCCGTGGGGCAAACCTGATGTCGTATTCTCCCAGTTCGATAGACCATTTGAGTAGTCTTCCCGAAACCTCGGGGGTGTGCAAGATCTTCAGGAGTGGTTGGTCTGTAACCACCTCAATTGTATGAGACTAGAAGTAGGGTCTCAACTTCCTGGCCGCTATTAGAAGGGCCAGAGCTAGCTTCTCCAGAGTGGGATACCGACTTTCGGTGTCCAGGAGTATGTGGCTAGTATAGAAGATAGGATGTTGAACCCCCTTCTCGCCGTCCAGGAGTACCGTTGAGACTGCAGTGTCGGACACTCCTAGGTAGAGAGAGAGAATTGTACCTTCCTTTGGTGCCACCAACACCGGGGCCGAAGTTAGGTATTTCTTTAGTTCAATAAATGATGTCTCACACTCGCTGTCCCAGAATCCTTTCTTTTTATCGCGCAGACAACGGAAGAAGGGAGAACAGCGATCACCGGCTTTTGAGATAAATCTGCCCAGGCTGTTGATCCGCCCTGCCAGCTTCTGGATCTCCTTCGCCGTTTTTGGGGAGGGCATGTTTTGAATGGCTGATATTTTATCGGGATTTGCCTCTATCCCTCTGACGGAGACCAAATATCCCAGGAATTTTTCTGAAGCAGCGCCGAAGGTACATTTGGCAGGGTTGAGTTTAAGGTTGTACCTTCGGAGAGCGTCGAGTGTTTCCTGGAGATCACCGAGGTGTTCCGCTAAACTTCTGCTTTTGACGAGGACGTCGTCTACGTAAGCTTCGAGGTTCCTTCCTCTTTGGTTTTTAAAGACCGCGTCAATCATGCGCTGATACGTAGCGCCGGCGTTTTTGAGGCCGAAGGGCATGACCCTGTAGCAGTAGGTTCCGTAATCAGTGATGAAAGCTGTCTTCTCCTCATCCCCCTTGGCCATCTAGATCTGGTGATACCCGGAGAAGGCATCCAAAAAACTCATAACCTCGTACTCGACAGTACGATCCACCATAACGTCGATACGGGGGAGGGGGTATGTGTCTTTGGGGCAGGCTTGATTCAGCGACCTGAAGTCCACGCACATTCTCCACTTCCCACTGGCCTTTTTAACCATTACGACGTTGGTTAACCATCGGGGATACTGGACTTCTCCGATGTAACCAGCCCCGAGCAGCTTTGTGATTTCCTCCTTGATGGCATCCTGCCTTTCTCCTGCCATTACTCTCTTCTTCTGAGTGACAGGGGTGACAACCTGAGATACATTTAAGTGGTATTCGCAAATCGCTATGTCCATGCCTGTAACATCCTCGGGAGACCTTGCAAATACATTGATATAACTAGAAAGCAGGGCAGTAACTTCTGCCTGCTGTTTCTCATTTAGGAAAGATGAAACGTTTACAGTTTTGGAAGAGCCCTCACCTCCTAAGGCTACGCTGACAACTCCTTCCTGTGGTTTGACCGGTTGGGTCTCCCTAGGATCCATTTGATCGACTACAAGCTGCGCTGCTATCTGAAAGCAGCGGGCAGCCTGCATTGCGTCTCCTTAGATGGTGACAATGCCGCTGGAGGTCGGAAACTTTGCGCACAGGTGGGGCGTGGAGATCACCATCCCGAAGGAGTTTAGAGTTGTCCTCCCCAGAATGGCGTTGTAGCCCGATTTAGCTCTGATGACTGTGAAGTTGACCATGCTCATAGCGTGGCCGTTGTCATCACCGAAGGAGACGGGAAGAGTGATGAATCCAAGGGGTTGGACCCTTTCACCGGAGAAACCGAGTAAGGTAGTCCCGGCGTGGAGGAGGTTAGTCTCCTTGAGTCCCATCTGCAAGAAGGAGGATTCAAATAGGATGTCGGCGGTGCTCCCAGAGTCGAGGAGTACCCGCCGGACATCGAAGTCGGCGATGCGGGCAACGACCACGATTGGGTCATTATGCAAGTTGCCCTGTTGGGGGGAGATCTTCACTGCAGAATGTAAGGGGGATAGATGAGGCATGGTGCTCAGAGACGCTGCCGACCTCTGTTTCCCGGCGTTGAGTGACTGGGTCAATGCTGAAGATTGCATTGATCGTTCTGTTGGCAGGAGGATAGGGGCGCCCCTGCTGGCTAGGGCCCGTGGGTGGTAGGGCTTTGGCGGGAGCTTCAGCAGTCTCGGGGGTTTTCCCCTTCTGGGGGGAAGTGAAGTTTGGAGCCATCTGCATGAACTCCTCAAGCTTGCCCTGATTTGCCAGGTTTTCGAGCAGGATTCTGAGGCCTCGACATCAGTGAAGCCTGTGACCATAGTTCCCGTGGAACTCGCAGTATTCGTTGGGGTCCACCCCAGGTGGCGGCGCTGGTTTGGGCCCAGTGGGCCGCACCCAACCCTGCTTGATGGCCGCCGCATAGACCTCGGGGAGTGGTCTAGACAAGAGAAGTTTTGGAAGCTGGGTATGTCGGGGCCTCCACTCTTCTCGATCACGAGGTCTAGCTATCTGTGTCCTCGTGACCGGGGGTTCAATACTCTGATGTTTCCTTTTGCCCCTGTCCTGTTTTGCCCCGTAAGCATCCTTGGGGGATGATTCAGTATCCTCCAACAGCATGAACTGACTGGCCCTAGCTACCAGTTCTGGGTAACTCCGAGGTTTCGCCAACTGTAGAGACTTGGACAGGTCCCCTATCTTGAGCCCTCTTCGGAAGTTATGCATGACCACTGCAGGCTCTACATCTTCGGCTTCGGCCGCAGCGGCGAAGAAGCGGTTGGTGTAATCCCGACGGTTCTCCCTCTCGCCTTGCTTAATGTTGGCGAGGACCATGTCTGACACGACCATACGGGTCCGCCCTATGAAACAGGCGATCAACTCTCACTTCAAATGCTCATAGGAGGTGATGTGACCTCGAGGCAGTTTGACGAACCAGCTGAATGCTGCCCCCTTCAGTGTGTTGGCTAGGAGGTGACACCTAGTGGCTTCATCTGATCGGCGATATCGAACGGCGGCCTCAAACCCCTGCACGTGCTCACGGGGGTCTGTCGCGCCTCTGTAAACCTCCAACCTGGGTGGCCGGAAGTCCTCTGGGACGGGGGCCAGACGGATGGCATCGAAAAATGGGGCATTTCCGTCCATCGGCCCGAAGAAGGGATCAGGTCCGTGATGGGGAGCCTGAGCGCCGGGAAAGAGGGGGTCTCTTCCAGCTAGGAACGGAGGAAAAGCAGGTGGGAGAAAAGCGGGTTGTGGTAGCGGGCAAGGCAGGAGAGGGTTTTGATGAACCTCCTGGAAACGGTTAGGACGTAGTGGTGGTCTGGAAGAACCAGAAGATGGGATGGAGAGTGGCGCAGCTTGGGGCGGCGGTGCAGGGACTTCGGCCACCGCGGGAATCGGAAGGACCGGAGCCGGGGCCGCCGCTGGCGCCGGAATCATCTCTGGAATCGCCGCAACCGGCGGAGGGGGAGCAGGGACCGCCGGTTCCGGCGGGCAAGGTATAGGGAGAGGAAGTACAGCACAGACCGGCTGAGTCTGTCTGAGGATGACGGCCTGTTGCGCCGTGAGGCCAGTGACCATGTCGGTGAGGTTCGCGAGCATCCCTTGGAGCTCTGAAACTCGGGTGCCTCTGGAAGAGGAGGCAGATCCGGCGCGTCGCCGGGAAGTAGAAGTTGAGGCTCCGTCATCCGGAGCCCGGGCAGAAGGTTCTCCCACATGTATACTGCGGGCAGCAGAGTTGGTTTTGCGCGTTCTAACCACCATCTTCTCCGAGGTCTCAATGAAAGCACCAGAAGATGTTGACGTAGGATGTGGGGTCCAGGGAACACCGAAGAGACAGAGTTCCGGGAGACGGCGGCGCGCAAAGGAGATGAGCCTGTTAGTGGAAGCTCAGGGAGAAGATTCTGTCCAAAACAACTAGAAAAGCACACAAAGATTTAAGGTGGTTCAGGGAGGGAATCCCTTACGTCCACCGGTCCGTCATCGAAGAAGTTTCACTAAGTGGGAGAAATAACCCTAAAACAGGGTTTGTACAATGCTTTGTTTTATGGAAAAGAAGAAGAAGAAGAAGAAGAAGAAGAAGGAGAAGCTCCGCAGTTGGGGCTTTGTTACAAATGAATAAGAGAACTAGGAATCTCTGAGCCTCAGTCTCTCTGCCCTTCCTTTTTTGTTTTTTGTTTCTCTCTGTGTCCTTTTAGGCTGGGACTGTTCAGCGGTTTTTATAGCCGTTGACACGCGTAGCTCCACCCTGGTTTTCCGGAGGAAAGGTG
>KZ451906.1:902012-1073293 GCA_002786265.1 Apostasia shenzhenica
CAGCTAATCGATCTTTGCCTTTGATTAAAGTTGTTTGAAATGTGACCGTTAAGGATTCAATAACTATTTGTTTGATCGATCACTTAATCGATCAAAGGCAGTTTGATTGCATTTTTTACAAGTCATTGGAAACCTTTTCTATATAAATAATTAAGGAGGTTTGGGTATGTTACTATTTTTCTAAGTTATTCGTTGAACCTCATCAACTTAAAATTACTCCTTTAGTGTGAAAAATTTAAAAGTTAATTAAAGAACGATTAGTGGGCAATTAAGAAGAGATCAAAGTGCTCATCTTTGTGATCCACTCTCTCTAAGCTCTTCAAAGTGCAATCTTGGGACAAGGATAGGTTAGTTTGATTTTGTATTTATCATATATTCTTATATTATTTTAGATTTTATAGTTTCCCTCACTTGATTATGAGGGCCTCTAATTGGGTGATTAGAGGAGGCACCTTGAGGATCTTTCATACTAGGTGTGAAAAGGATCCCTTGAATAAAGAGGAGAGGTAAAATTTGTTCCCTTGAGTGAAGAGAACGGTGTACGGGCTTTTCTGCTTTTAACCAAAGGAATGATTCTATATAGTTGGTAGTTAATTGAGTTGTGTTGGATGTAGGATTGGGGTCAAACCAAATCACGTTATATCTTGACCTCATTTACTTGCACTTTTATTATTGCTTCTGCTTGTGTTTATTGTTCATCTCATTGCTAATTTAGTATTGAGTTGATTATGCTAGTTTTGGGGGCTTTTTATCATTTTCATAAATATATATTAAAGTAAATTAAATTTTATGTGCAGTCTATTCACTCCTCTTTAGACTCATTCCTAGATCCTAGAAAAGCTTGTATAGGATGAGTTATAAATTATTTTTTTAATTGCTTTTTTTGGATGACTTTTTTAGCATTTCACCAATGGAAGTTAAATGTCTCATTTTCTATATGTGTCTTGTCCATGCCCACCTTCTTCCTGAAACAATCATATCTATTACCCCAACATGATTATTTATCCACTTGAGCATCTCGGTGGGGATGTTGTCCCGCATCACATCTGCATTGTGCTATCTAATCTTAGGACATTTTTTTGCTTAACTTTTTAAATCCCATTCTCAAACAGCATAGGTGGACAGATAATAGCCCTACTAAAAGTTTTATTTAACTTGATAGGCATCTTCCCATTTCATAGAACTTCTTTTGCATCCCTCCATTTTGCAGTGCTATTTATTTGATGTTGAAATTAAGAAAAGATTCTTTAAAAAAGGTGAAAAAGAAGAGTTATTAAAGGGAAGAAACCCTCCTCATAATGATTAAAAGAAGTCTAGATACAATGAACCAAACTTGGAGCATTTAATGTACCTACAGTAATGACGTGAATTCCTCCTCTAATCAATCATCCTAATTAGGCTAACTGATCTCTTATATGCAGTTCTTTAAATCAAGACCTAATTATATATATATATATATATACATATTTGTCACTCCCCCATAAGCTGGAGCATATAATGCTCCAAGCTTGTCACATGTGAGAAAATCTACTAGTTGGTCATTTGAATTGACAAACCACGTCACAATCTCTTTGCAATCAACTCTTATGTCACAAAATGACAATCATCTTAGATGTGTTTGGTTCTCTCATGAAAGATTTAGTTGGAGGTAATGTGCAGTGCTTTCTGGTTATCACAAACTAACTTCATTGGCTTAAAATTCTCAGTCGCAATTCATTGAGCAATTGCTTTATCCACATGAACTCACATGTTACCACAGCCATGCTTTAACTAGATCTAGGAATAATCACATTTTGTTTTTTACTTTTCCAGGATACTAAATTTCTATGAACAAGAACACGATAGCCTGAGTTAGAATACAATCGATAGATGATCCCACCCAATCTATTTAACTAACTACTTGAGTGTGTCCTCTATCAGTGTAACAATCCTTGTCCGATGTTCTTTTGATATATTAAGGATATGTATCACAACTTCCAATAACTGTCACATGGTGAGTCCAAAAATTGAGCAATAATAGAAACTGGGACAGGTATATTGTTTAATAGTCTAGCAAGCTTCCTATACCTTCTAGGATTTGCCAAGAGGCTCCCCTTATTCTAGCAATAGCTTGACATCAGGGTTCGTTGTCATATCTGTAGGCTTAGCATCTAATGAGCTTGTTTCTTCCCAATTATCCAAAATTTCCTTACATTGAGAAATAATAACACCATCCTTAAATGGGGCATCCTCAAGACATAAGAAATATTGGAGCTCACCTTTGTCTTTGGTATGATGATGAAAAAATGCCGCTTCAATTGATCCTTCATGATCAGTACAATATTTCAATAGTAGTAACATAAATTATATCAATCACAATAGTAGTGTTGATCATGTGTCGATACAGTATCGTTCAGTCATAGTAAAGAGATAAATATATACATCATATGTGTAGTGTACAAAGTAGTTAGCAATGCAATAAATAACATAGCAAAGTAGGGTGTGGAGGCAAACTCTCACTCTCATTTACCCAAGGCAGCCTTGGGTAAATTTTTATGGGTGAAATTGTAATTTGCATACTCTAATTTATCTCTTCTTATAGTTAGGTCTAATTTCAATTTATTTAAATCCTTTTTAATTTAAAACAAAATCAATAATTCTACTGATCTTTTATAAAAGTCCTAATTTATTTCATAAAAGAGTTTTAACACTTACAATACAACAACATCAACAACCAAGCCTTAATCCCACTAGGTGGGGTCGGCTACATGAATCCTTTGTTTCCATTGCGCTCTATCAGTTACCAAATTCTTATCTAAGTTTAAGTAATTAAGATCACTCCTTATAGTTTTAACACTTACAATGAGATTTTTAAATTCACAAGGGTGAAACCCTCTAATTTATCTCTTCTTGTAGTTTGGTCTAATTTCAATTTATTTAAATCCTTATTAATTTAAAACAAAAGCAGTAATTCTACAAACCTTTCATAAAGGTCCCAGTTTATTTCACGTGAGAGTTTTAACATTGAAAATGAGATTTTTAAATTCACAAGCAAGTTTATTTAAAATAAATACCTAATTAACATAGCACTTGTATTATTTAAATAATTATAAATTAAACAAACAACAATAAGCGTCAAGCAAGTTTTACTAATTAATTTCGGATGTTATAATTCTCCCTTCCTTACAAAAATTTCGTCTTCGAAATTTGCTTAGAATAGATTAAGAAACTTTATCATTTCATTTTCCACTTCCTAAGTAGCTTGTTCCACTTAATTCTTCTGGAGGATTTTCACCATAAGAATCTACTTATTGCGAAGCTGCTTGAAAGTCCTTTTCAAAACTCTTACTGGCATTTCCATATAACTTAGATTAGATTGTATCTCCATTAGCTCTAGGTCATACCGGATGATATGAGTTGGGTCAAGTACACACTTCTTTAATGAAGATACGTGAAAAATATCATGTACACTTTTCAACTGTGGTGGCAATGCTACTTGATATGCTATAGTTCCAACTCTTTCAATAATTTGCGAAGGCTCAATAAATCTTGGCTTTAACTTCTCTGTCTTCCCAAATCTAGTGACTCCTTTCATAGGACTAACTTTGAGAAATATATAATCACTTGCTTGAAATTCAACATGTTAATGACTAGCATCATAATATTTCTTCTATATTGTGCCATTTGCAATCTTTTTGGAATCTCCTTGATCTTTTTAGTAGCTTCATCTACCAGTTCTGTCCCATACAATGCTCTCTCTCCACCTTCAAACCAACATACAAGTGATTGGCGCCTTCTTCCATAAAGAGCCTTATATGGTGTCATTCTAATACTTGCTTGGTAACTATTATTATAGGCAAATTTTATAAGAGTTAAATAATTTTTTCAAATTTTATACAGTCTTGCCAATTTTTCTGCAGTGTCAGTAATCTTAATTGATAAGAAATGAGCTGGCTTTGCGAGTCGATCTACTATAACTCATATAGTGTCATGGCCTTGTTGCGACCTGGGTAGTTTAAAAACAAAGCTCATTGCTATTTCTTCCCATTTTCATATTGGAATTGGAGGTGGCTGAAGCATACCACTTGGCCTTTGATGCGCACCTTTCACTTGCTGGTAGATTAGGCACTTGCTTACAAATTTTGCCACATTCCTTTTTAAACCAGGCCACCAGACCAACTGTTTCAGACTTTGATACATTTTAGTACCTCCAAATGCACGAAAAATTAGAATAGTGTGCTTCTCTTAATAGAAACTTTTTTATGTCATCAACATTCGGAATGCGCTGCCTATTCTTGAACTTCAAGACTCCATTATCCAATTTGAAATCATATTCTCATCCTTGTTATAGTTTTCGTATTAACTTTGCCAACTCAGAATCTTGAGTTTGATTTTCCTTCACTTGCTATAGCCAATTAGAGTAATAGTTAACTAAGATAGGCGTATTAAACCATCATCGATAGATAACTGTAACTGTAATCTTTTCATCTCAAATACTAATTGATGTTTACTCTCCTCTAATGTAAGCATATTTGTACAGGCCTTGCGGCTTAAAGCGTTTGCTACTATATTAGCTTTTCCTGAGTAATACAGAATCTCTAAATCATAGTCCTTTAGTAGTTCTAGCTATTATCTTTATCTTAGGTTTAGCTCCTTCTGAGTAAAAATATATTTAAGCTTTGATGGTCAGTAAATATGTCACACTTAACTCTGTAAAAATAATGTCTCCATATTTTCAGTGCAAACACAGTGGCTGCTAATTCCAAGTCATGGACTGGGTGGTTCCTTTCATGAGGATTTAACTGTCGAGATGCATATGCTATAACTTTGCCATGTTGCATTAGAACACAACCCAATCCTTAGATCGAAGCATCACCATAAACTTGGAAACCATCTATTCCTTTCGGTAACACTAAAACTGGAGCTGTTATTAAACATTCTTTTAGCTACTGAAAACTAGCCCCACAATTGGAATTCCATTCATACTTAGTATCTTTTCTAGTTAAGTTAATAAGAGGGAGAGCTATCTGAGAAAATTCTTTGACAATTTTTCTATAATAGCCAGCGAATTCCAGAAAATTTCATACTTCAGTTACAGTTGTCGGTCTAGGCCAATCAACTATTGCAGAAATCTTCTGAGGATCAACTGTAATTCCAGTGCACTAATTATGTGACAGAAATATCACACTCTGCTGCCGAAACTCGTATTTAGAGAACTTAGCATATAGCTTGTGTTCACTCAAATTCTACAATACTTAATGTAGGTGCTGGATATAATCTTCAGTTCTCTTTGAGTAGACAAGTATATTTTCGATAAAAACTATAACAAACTGATCCAAATAAAGTTGAAATATTCTATTCATCATGTCCATAAATGTTGCAGGTACATTAATAAACCCAAAAGGCATAACCAAAAATTTGTAATAGCCATACCTGGTTTCAAAGGCTGACTTAAGATTATCTTCTTTTTTGATCTTTAATTGATAATAACCAAGTCGCAAATTAATCTTTGAAAATACAGATGCTCATTGCAGTTGATCAAACAAGTCATCTATTCTAGGTAAAAGATATATATTCTTTATAGTCACCTTATTTAGCTCCCCTATAATCAATACACATCCAAAAATATGTCTTCATCTACATGTGACTGATGACCAATTACTTTTCTTCTAAATTTAAACCTAATCATCTTCTAGATCTATCCTTAGATCTCCTCTTATGCTTAGTGTGATATCCAAAAAGGATGACACTCTTAGATAAATTCCATATTAGTAAAGCATGAAGGGTATATATGAGAATAGATTCTTACCCACGTAGACATGTTTTAAAACTGAAGTCCATTGTGACAAAAAAGACAATATTTATAGTAGCCTAAGTTGTTACATATGGTATCAAAGTTACTCTGTATTGACTCTTGAACGATGGTGAGGCAAACCTCAGAGGCGATGTTGGGTCCTGAAGAAAAGTTATATATGACATTCAAGAAAGATGATATCATTAGGCAAATTTCACATCGGTAAAGTTCGAGAGAAGTGCTGAGTATATATGTATCACCCATACCCATATAGATGCATTTTAAAATAGTTTCATTGGGGCAAAGTGTATAATATCTACAATGAACTGGGCTGTTACACTTGGAGACATTTCTTGTATTAGTTTGATTTTAGTGAAGGAATTCTTCTTACTATTCCCTGCTCGTTGCAATCTTTACTACGTCATTTTGTCAATTTCTAACATTAACATAGGCTTGTTGAGGTAAAAAGGAACTTCATATTCAAGAGTTTAGAGGAACAGTAAGGAAGGAAACAAGGAGATCTACAGAAATTGTTTTGTGCTCAAAAACTTTTGGAAGAAAAAAATGGGCTGGACTCTAAGAATGTAATGTTAGCTGATATGATATAATATAGCATTTTAAGATTGGGAAAATAGCATATGTATCTTTTTTTATTTGCTAGAATAACTCAAGAATAAACATTTGAGGGAATGATAGGACAACCTACTTTTCCTAAGGGCATGAACAAACCATGTACAACCAAAGAGTTGAGAACCATGAAATATGGTTGGTTTGGAAAATATAATAAATTGGGTAATTTGATTAGAATAACAAATGATAGCATATGGTTAATTAACTGAAAATGACCTCCCCCCAAATGAAGTACGTGTTTTCTCCACTAAATCTTTGTTCTTTCTCTTAGCAACCCTATTTTGTTATAGATTCTTAGAGCATGATATTTAATGGAGAATTCCATGAGTGGTCATAAATGACACCAAAACATGTTTGAATTTCAAAATAAACTTTTGAAGTGTTAGAAAGAAAAACTTCAGATCTGTTTGTCATAAAAATAACCAAGTGCAATATGAATAATTATCATTAAAAGTATCAAAATATAGATGTCCTAAATGAAAGTAACGCGGCTTGTTCCACGTACATTGGAATGAACTAAAGAATATGAAGAGTTAGCCTTATTGTTAACTCGACAATGAAATCGATATTGAGTATTTTTCTTGAGTTGACATGACTTGTACTCTACAATAGATAAAGTGGATGAGGGCACCATCTTCTAGAGTTTATTCAAATTTGGATGGCCTGAAAGACTATGGATAAGTGTAGGATCATTGTTAACAAAACAAGTTACTGACATTAACCGAAAGAGAATATAAAGAGCTTGTGACATGCTTTGTGCCAATCATCTATCCATACCATTATCCTGTATAAGGGCAGATTTTTCATATAAGGTGACTGAACATTTAAGAGAATGATACAAATGATGAACATATACTAAGTAAAACGGACAACTGGGACAGACTCAAGTGCATGGGGGGAGGAACATTGGCCTGGCAGTCTCTTTCGCTTGGTTTGTGTGCCATGGCTAGGGTAATGTTATAGGCAGAGAAGTTGACCTTGTAAAGGAGGAGAAGAGATTTATATTGCCACAAATGTGATATGTGGAAGCAGAATTAAAACCCATGGACCAAAAGATGGACACTGACAGATGCAAAACGATGGCATTATCAATTTGAGCTACTGAGGCAATAGGCATGGAAAATTGCTTGGCTGCAAACTACTTCAAGGAAATCCTCATAATTAGCTATTGAATCTTTTTTTTTTCTCTGAGTTTCTGAATTCCTTGAGCTTTCAAACTTGTGATGGAGGGTGTCAATGCAAGATGCAGTGATGAACTTTTGTGTCCAAGCTTTTATAGTGGTCACAGTAAGGACGATTTCTATTGCCGCTGTGACCACCTCAACCATAACCATCTTGACTTTCTCCTTAGAACAATTGGCTAGGATTTTGATTTCAACATTTCTCATTGGAATCTTTTGATAGCTTGTGTTGGGTGTTTAAAGCTTATCTTGGAATAAATTTTCAATTCTCACATGTTCCATCGATTCTTAATGTAATACTCAACTAACTGTTGTACCTCTGGCTTTGAAGGTAGTTAAATGAGATTTATTCTTTTTAAGACAACTGTTTATTATTAAAACTTTAGAATAACTCCTCCCATCTCAATTCTAGTCTCTAATCTGTTACCCTTATATACTCTAAAAATTGAAATTGCTACTATATATATTTACTTATTTATCCACCAATAAAAATCAAGTATTTTGTGGAGATAAACATCACTCAGTATTTTGTAAGGTTTTTTTTGTTTTTACTGATGACAGCCGCTTGATATTAGCATATGTAGCAAAACTCCATTACTTGAACCCTTCTTTTTTGTTATGAACTCATAATATTTATGATCATGAAGAGAATTTTAGCAAACTAATCTTTTTTTTCAGGGAACTCTAAGATCTACGGAACAAGGTGAGATGGTGCAAGCTAAATTTGGCCTTCCCCAGATTGCAGTTAGGCAGCTTGAGATCTACACAACTGCCGTCCTACTCGCCACACTCCGTCCTCCTCACCCTCCTAGGGAGGAGAAATGCCGTCAGGTCATGGAAGAGATATCTAAGACCAGTTGTCAATACTACCGGAGCATGGTATATGAGAACCCAGAGTTCCTATCATACTTTCATGAGGCTACACCTCAAGCAGAACTGGGCTTTCTCAACATCGGAAGCAGGCCCACCAGAAGGAAAGCATCCACCGGTATCAGTCATCTTCGAGCAATCCCGTGGGTGTTTGCTTGGACCCAAACTCGCTTGGTGCTCCCAGCATGGCTCGGTGTCGGCATCGGTCTCGAGGATGCTTGCAACAAAGGATACAAAGAGGACATGCAGGCAATGTACAAGGAGTGGCCATTCTTCCAATCTACCATAGACCTGATTGAGATGGTTCTTGCAAAGGCTGATATTTCAATCTCTAATCATTATGATGAGGTTCTTGTTTCAGATGGCAGGAGGATTCTCGGAGAGAAGCTTAGATCAGAGCTTGCGGCGACCGAAAAGTTTGTGCTCGTTGTCAGCGGGCATGAGAAGCTGTCGGAGAACAACCGGATACTGAGGCGGCTTATAGAGAGTAGGCTACCTTACCTTAATCCAATGAATATGTTGCAGGTGGAGATACTGAGGAGGTTAAGGCAGGATGATGATAACAATAAGCTCAGAGATGCGCTGCTCATCACTATCAATGGTATCGCTGCAGGTATGAGAAATACTGGTTAAAATTACTTTCGAGTTGAGAGTTTTCATTAGCTCGAGATTCGGTATTTGTTGAGATGTTCCTTTTTGTTCGTGTTGGAATGCAGATTTCTTGAAACAGTAAGTAGTGTAATCTGATAGAAGTACTAAGTATTTTTGTTAGATTAGCTTTGAACTTTAGTTAAAAAAGTAGTTTTTTTTTGGCTGTCAGTGAGAACAAAGTCGTTAAAACTTAAATTAATTTTTTTTAATTTACCTTTGAACACTGATGTGATTTGAACTTGAGATCCTTAGCATTCAGGCAAACTCTCCGCCAGGCTAGAAGAACACTATTGGAATGAAATTAGATTTTGTATTACAGTGAGGTAATTTTTTTTTATTTTTATTTTTTTAAATTTAGTAATGGGCAGTGGGGTAATTTTTTTTATTTTTATTTTTTAAATTTAGTAATGGGCTGTAATGTAGATAGAGTTAAAAGTCTAGAATTTGATTAAAAAAATTTGACAATTTGGTTTAAGATTTTGATTAATAATGAGATTAGGCCACTAATTTAGCCACTGCTTGGCTACTGTGGGTTTGTGGGGGGTTAAGTTATCGCCATTAACGTAGCCCAATGCAATAAACCCAGTTTAATCTCCCTCCACAGTGCTAATCCCCTTAACCCCATAATCCTCTAACCCGTAGGTTAGCTCGTGCTCCTGCGGTTCATAATATATATAAAATTTTTAATTTAATAGTAAAATTAAATTATTTATTTATCATCTTAGATCTTATATAATATATATTATTTGATAAATAATTTTAACAAATAAATATAATTAATCAATTTAAATTAACTTAAAAATGAATTTTAGATTGTATTTAAAAAATAATTTTTTTTCAAATTATCTGGCATAAGATTTGAATATTATTTTGTTATTAATCCTGACATCTGCAAAATTTATAAAATTTAATTATTAATATCAATTTTAATAAAATTTTTAAAACTATCAAATTATAATTCATGCATGACTTACGATATAAGAAACACAATTTTTTATTTAAAATTAGTTTACATATAATTAAATTGATTTGATATAAATATATATATATATATATATATATATTTATCTTTCTGTTTATCAATATAAATAAATTTAAATATAATATATTTTGTTGTAATGAATAAAAAGAAATAAATGAATTTATATTTTATAAAAAGAAAATCATTATATCTTTATTTTTAATGTTTTATAATGTTAGAGAAGAGAAAAAGGACTGGAGAAGAATGGAGAGAAAAAAAATGTTATAGATAAGACGACGCAGCCGGCAGTGCTGTGAAGAGAGAAGGGAAAGAGGGAAAGGAGAGAAGAAATCGTTGAAATTATTAAAACAAATTTAAATACTTCAAACTTTCAACACCCTATACCTACTTTAATTATATAATATAGATAATAAACAAGTATCACATAAATAAATCATATAACGTATTTGAAACAATCCAATCACACCATAAAAGAATATTAGCTCGATAAAATTACAAGCTATAAATACAACTTGTAACGCAATAAACTCAGTCTCAAACAAAATATCCAAATATGGAACAACTATTTCTCTTCAAACCAAATTCTCACCCTCTAGCAGCACAAAATAATGCCAAAAAACTACAGTAAGTTGAACTACTAATAGAGGTAGAGGCAAATAATTCACAATGGCAGCACAACTCAGATAACATGGATGACAGGCCAAAGATTGTCGGCTCTGAGTATTCAAAGAATTCATCCTCTTCTGGAACAGTTTCCACTTTTAAGCTTTGTAGAACACAATCACTTTTTTTGATCTTCTAGATCAGACATATATACAAAATTTTCAACTCCGAGACTTCCTGATCACGATATAAAATGCCAGTATAGTAACATCTATAATAATACAAGTCAACTTTAACCACACTAACCACAAAAATAATTTTCCTGTTGATCCAAATAGGATTCCACTAATATATATATGTATATATATATAATATATGAAGAAAGTTGTGTTGAGGGAAGCCCAAAAAGTAATTAAAAAAGGCTCCAGTATTCGAATAGAACAAGCATGTTCCTGTATAACTGATATATACACAACTGTGGCTAAAAAAGCCATCAGAAATGACACAAGAGGGCCATAAGCATGTATATCTTGAGCTCTGTCATTTATTATTCTGTAGCTTGTGGCATCCCTAGTTGAATAAGCAACAAGCTGTTTGCCTCCCCAAAAGCTTGGAGATATCACAGAAAATGGCTCCAAAAAATAATAACTAATTGCTACTGCACAAGGAAATACAAAAATTAATGTGCAAGCTGCATACAATTACTTGCATTTTATATAACAATTATAATATGATTGTTGAGTTACTTCTACCCCGAATTAGAATACATCAATCTGAAAATCATGCATAAATAGCGCATTAAACTTGAATATAAACATGCTTCACAGATTCCAATGAGACAAGAAACAGAATATTCCATTTTAAAAAATATACCAAGAGACATTAACAATCTATCATGTAGACATCCTAACATTCACAAATTTTGAGAGAACTGTAAATAATTTGGATTGTTAATATAAGAAACAAACAAAATCACTAAATTAGTAAATCAATAGATTTTGAATGGACTACATTGAAACTAGGATAGATCAAATTATTTAAACGATTTGAAAATAAATACCTCGCCCTTTGTGAAACATCACGTTAGATTCATAGCTAGAAAACGATGAAACTTCTGAACTTTTGAAGTGCGCAGTTTTAAAAAATGTGCTGGATGTCGAGATTTTAGACCATGGGAAGTTCTCCTCCTCTTCGCTATGCGGAACAAGAGATCTTCAGTGTCCAGCACGTAGGAAACCTAAAACATATATGCTTCATTATCAAAGATTTTGTAAAGAAAATGCTATCCAGACACAATATTTGACCAAAACGTAGCCCAAAAGCTACTTTTGGATTTATTGGATCAGTTTTGCTTTCAATCTATTGAATTATCAAGCGGATTAAACTTTTAATCAACATCGAAAAAACATCAAATAAAAACTTTTAATCCACTGAATCCGGTGGATTAAAAGTATCAGATTCCATGTATACCTTTGAAGTGAGACTCGCTATCTTGCATTCAAGGCCATTGAAAACTAGAAGCCCATCCAGGGCCTTGCAATGAAGAGCATCCTCATCGTCCCTTCCAAGTTTCCGTTTGTTCCTGCTTGAACACCAGAGAAGTCAGCAATGGCAGAAAATATGTTGTGCCATGCGCGGCAGTAATACAAACCTTCTCATGAAGATTCCATGCCTCTCCTTTCTGTCAGAAAGGCTAGACAGGAAATCATTATATAGATAAGCAGAAAAATTGGGTTCTATAGATACCGCTGTGATGTCTGGTTTCTCAGTACCATAATCCATAAGCTGAATAGATAGCCTAGTCGGATTTGAAAACTGCAGCAACCATAATTGAACAATAAATATATTCAATTCATCAAGTGAGATTGGATTATAAAATGAAATAAGATAGGAGCAATAAATTTTCCGAAATGTTGGTTCTATTTAGCTTGGTTACACCCTACTTTTCTGTAATTTTGCATCATCTCTGACAAATAAATTATTAGAATAAAGCTCCAGAGGTTCCAAACAAAATCAATTAGAATAGTGTCAATGTGACGTGGGTGCTGAGATGGATTAGTCAAGCAAGATAGAGTGTGAACCGCAATAAAATTGATTATATCTCATTAAAAATGATTACATCAAAGAGAAGGTGGCATAAAACCTACAGAGGATAAAATGAGGGAGAGATGTGGTGATTTAGCCAACATCAACCTTTGAAGGCAATACATATAACCATATGGGGATCCAAGTCACAATGTTAAAGAGGAAAAGATGGAAGAAAAATATCTTAGAATATGATCATTAAGCATAACCTTAAACTTAATTGCATTAATGAAGAGCATTGCTTCTCAAAGTTGGATGTAAAAAAGAAATCCATGAAGCCGACCCCAACTAGTTTGGTATTGAAGCTTAGTTGTTGTCATAGTTTCAAGAACATTTAGATGTAGCAGAAAATTGCATACCACAATAAGCACTTGTAGATAGAAGGCTAAACTTACACATTCAAAACGATAGATGTTCTCATCATGAATGAGAACTCGTGCATTTTCATAACATACTGCATCAGAAAATCTTTCAGGTCGTCTAGATTTTTCATATAAGTACAGCTGAAGTAGTTTATTGTCCATATCATCTGATGCAATTGCTTGAAGCTGAAAATAAAAAACCAATATTAGAACTCCCATGAAATCCAATTCTTCCCATTTCTTAAAGAAAACATACACTCATAATATAGCTAACCTGTTTAACTACTTTATAAATCAATTTGTCCAATGTGAAAAGCACATATGACTGGGTTCCAATGATAGCTCGACAATCATCTTCAAATTTGGCATTGTCAGATGTGCCATCCAGCAGACTGTACAATGCAGTCATAAAACTGCAGCAATCATACAGAATAATGATTTATTGACAAAAGGATAGATCTCAAACTGTCTGAACTCAATGTAACAAGGCTTACTTGGCGTATAGATCAGGTGGGTTAGTATCCTTTGAAGATTTCCATTTCCTTTTAGCAGCAGATGAATTAACCTTTGCTGAGAGTATCCTTTCATAAAAGGTCTGCAATAAAAATACTTAGTTGTACTTTTCTTGTTTACCTTGGCAAGCAAAATCAGAATTAACATTTAAAAGACTGGCAATGGACTAAGCGGGCAGTTGGTTCAATTTTATTGTGATGTTAAGTTATTAGGAGAAAATAACTGCATCATTTGATGGCTAGAAAATTGCCACTTTAATGCGGTATCTAGGTGTCACCCAAAAATGGATGACATCAAAGTGTCACCTACCCTACGAATAGATCAACAACAAAGAAGGAGAGGAAATTGGAATAAGAGAGGCAGGAATTAAAATTCCATGGCAGAAAAGATGGAGGCTGCGATTTTAAAGATAAATTAGTTTTAGATCCATGGAATCTGATAATCAATAACATTTTAATATAAAGACAGAACAAAACAAAACAATAATTGCTAGATAACATAAACATCTAGATAACATTAACAATTAAATAACACTTAATCAAAAATAATAATTCAAAAATATTAACATCTAGATTGCACAGAACCCAACGTCCCCTAATGCAAGAAAAGGATTCTAAAAGATAATATGGTAAGATGCTTGCCTGATGAAGCCGAAATAGGACATAAAAAGAATCATTTCCATAGAAGATCCTTGAGCACTTATCATCATTCAAATGCAATGTTGCAGGGACAAGCTTTGTAAGAGGTTTCACACTATATAGAAAGCGTTCCGAAAACGAAGTTATTTCACCATCTGCATCATGTGCATCAGCTATGCCTTCAGCTTCACCCTCACTTTCAGCCTTGGCATCCCGATCATCATGATCTGCATCTTCATCCTCATGATCTTCACGAGAACACTCATCCCCATCACCTGACTCACTAGCTGAAACATCCTCTCCTGCCTCAGATGCATTTTCACTGTCCTCTGTAGATCTCTGAGCACTTTCTTCACCCTCATCATCAGCGTCAGCATCATTCTCACCAGCGACTTCACCACAGGCATCGACTTCTCCAGCTTTGACCTGAAATGGTCTGCTAGCAGAACTGTTATTTGCTTTAACTGATGCTCCCATAGCAACTTCTTCAAAAGCCACAAAATTATCCTCTTCAAAATCCCCATTAGGTGATAATTCTCCCTCTTCCCTCTCATGTTTAGAAACTGAGGTGCCATCATGGTAGCGATGCAGATTATTATTTTCAGCTATGCAAACACCATTTGCGGAAACAATAAATCTTGCTGTACCCCCACCCTGAAAATGTAAGAGAAGACCAAGTCAAGTCAGGATACATACAAAACCCTTGCTAAAACCATTCACAAAAATATACAACCACCACCACCACCAAGCCTTAATGCCACTAAGTGGGTTCGGCTACATGAATACTTTGTCTCCATTATGCTCTATCAATTAATAAATTCTCATCTAAATCTTAGTAACTAAGATCACTCCTTATGATTTCTTACTATGTCTTCTTTGGTCTTCCTCTTCCTCTTTGTACATAGGCAAAATAACTTGATTTTTCTAAAACCATTCACAAAAATATAAGCCCCAAAAATCTCTCCAGTTAAAAAAAATAATTTAAACAACATGCACTCACAAGAAAAGTCATCCTATCAACAATTTTGAACATGCAAATGCCAAATTAGGCAGCACAGTCCAAATAGGACAACTCCAAAAGGCACTCATTCCAAATTCTTGCATACAAAGGAGAAAATTTCATGAGTGGCCATGCCAATTTCATGAGTAAAATAGCATTTCACAAATATAATGAAAGAAAAAAAAATGAGCTATTATAGATAATGATATAGTGAATGAAAACACTAAATGCAATTTAAACAGGCCAAGAACCTGGATGAGAATCTACTAGTTGTCATAAAGTTCAATTCTATTTAATTTTAACCCAATTTTCTGTCAAAAAAGACAAACATGAATTCGAGGAGAAATGTGTATCCAAAGGCAAAATGTTTGATTAGCCACAAATGAAGTTCAATTTTAAGCTAGCGACCAAAATGCCCATGTAGTTCCAAATGCTCAAAACATAAATCTCTGAGAATCAACACCCAAGCAAAAATCAATATGATACTCAATAAAAAGCTGGGAGGCACTAAACTTCACCACATACCTCAGTAAGGAGACTACGATTAGTACTTTGCGGCTCAACTATAGCATCATTACGAGCGTGGCTAGATTTTTTTGTGGCATTAATTACTGCAAGAAGATGACAATAATATTTCACCAAATTGTACTTAAAAAACACAAAGACAGATGGAAACAAGGTTTTTAGAACCTCAAATTAATATTTACCCGACATGACTTCTGCAGTATATCTGGTCCTGTTATCAATAGAATGATCAACAGGAGTGGCTTGTGCAGTTGTTACCGGTATTTGATCATCCATAAGAACAGTTTGCTCTCTCCCATGAACTGGATTGTTTGAGAGACTTCCACTTCGATGAATTGGTCTGTTACTATCATGAAAACCATTCTCAAGAGCCGCTGCATCTCCATCTACCAATCTAACCTTGCTTGAATTTGTCGTTTCAGAGGGAATGGCTTCATCCCCATTACTAGACCTGTTATTAGCAACTACACCCTCAGTAGCATCATTGCCTTCTTCACCCGTACTTGCTAAACAATTTGCAACATGGGCTTTAGTTCTCGAAACATCATCAGTTTCTTCCACCTTCTGAATTCGTGGAGGAACACCAAATATTGGTTCCAAAAAGGTTGTCCATATTTTCATGACTTTCTCCAGCTGATCTGAGGATGTGACCACTTCTTGGCATGAATATTTGACGATCTGATACAGGTCATTGTGAATGTCTAGGTCCATATACTCAAATTCAATGTGGGGAACTTTGGATCTTCGATTTGCAGCAGCAATAGAAAGAAGCACTTCTTCATCCTTAGTCTTCTTTTCACTAATTTCTTTAATTTCAGCTAGCAGAACTGCAAAAAAGAGGGAGAAAATCCATTAATCCCGAGGGATTGCATTGTGTTGTAAAAGGTGATAAGCCATAGAGCCAGTATTTAGCTTTTTGCAGACAAGAGAAAAGAAGACAAAAGTCAACATATCAAAATACCAAAACTAGCATACTTTTACGTACCTTTAGCACTCAAGCTCTTTGTGTCCTGTTGCTTGAAATAGAAACTGCGGTGATCAAGTGACTTATGATAATTCTTAGCATAAATTTCAGCCCAAACCTTGTTAAAATCTGAACGACACCTTGACCATTCATCTTGCTTTTGTTTCAAGCGAGTCAATATTACAGGCAAAGCAAGACTAGCATTTTTCCGCAAAACATCCATCACGTCTAGACCATGATCACCATATAATCTTTCAATGCATCTCAGATTAAGGGCTACACCAAAGAAAAATGTCAGACAACTGATATAATAATAAGCACACGGAATGAAATTGTATTCATCAGGCACACTAACATGTGAAGTGATCTTCAATCTGAAACGGAGCTTCAGGCTTGAAGGTGCTATCCTGCATCTTCTCCAGCAACTCCTCCACCCGTTTAGTGGTGGCATTCACGGACTCTAGTAACATATCCAATTCAAACCTAACAACAAAAGTAGAAAGTACATAACCCAGATATAACAATTGTCAAATTTCCAAAAAAAAAGAGCAAAATCGTAAAGCATGAGAAGGATATGTCCGCAGGTCTATATGCATGTGGTCATGCATGCGCACATTTATTTGCATGCATACATACACAAAATATACAATTATGGGTTAAGAACACAAGGGCAGAATAACAAATTATTTGTTTCACAAATACATGCCCAAGTGACTCCTCGGCATTATAATGAGCTAAAGTTAAAAAATAGTCAAATAAAACATTTCATGCTACCACTAATCAAAGGAAGGTTTTTGTTACCTATCATCCTCACATCTAAATAAGCTTTCCTCGTATTGATTTTTTCGCATGTGCTTGAAAGAATAATCCTCACTTCCAGAGGTCACAGATACCCAAACATCATTCAATACTGATGCACCAAGTTCTGTCCGGTGACTTGCAGCAGGCATTGGGTACTGTAAATCAAGAGCCAACCATAAAAGCAAATAAAAAATGGCTCATTAAATTGTCTAAAACAATCAAAAGGGGGAATTGTAATGTAGGGGTCATACATTTTTCGGTAACAGGCGGTAACTAGGGGTACACCGGGGACAGTTTGATAGATCAAGTTCCGAAATAGGTTTGCATAAGTTAGACTTTTCTTTGTTTGCAAACAAAGGAACCTTGTGATTAGCTGTATCTTTGGAAACAAATGAAGAACCTTTGTCAAGTCGATCCCTATCTCTATCTCTCTCCCTTTCACGATCTCTTTCCTGATCATCCCTATCACGCTCCCTGTCTCTATGCCTATCCTCTATCTTAACAGACCTAGCCATATGTCCATCATTCCACATGGGTTCTGTCATTCAAAAAAAGCAAATACGTTATGCACCATCAAAGCGAAAGTGGTGATAATAAGAAAGGAAGAAATTTGATATTCACTGTATGTCCGTATCAAAATTTACATAAAATTAAAGGACTGAGAGTAACATACTCTTATTAATAACACCTGCAAGAAACCCATCTGCATCAAAGAAGCTATATCAGAAATCCCAGCAGAAATTACACTCCCCACAAAGAAAATAGAAATCAGGAAACCCAACTTATTCAATTCCAACCTTACCTATATTCTCGCAGTGTGACAAAAATCCATTGAAGCCCTCCATGAGATCAGGAAATTTTGCAAGGATATCACTAACCTGAAAATGACATGAAGCAGTATTGACCAGAAATTGCATAGGAAAAGCTTCCCGTTAAGTTGGATCAAATAGCATAACTATACAAACTTGAAAACATCAAAGCAAAATTTTATATAATGCGCATAAACAAATAAAGGTACAAAAGACATGAAAACAAGCCCATTACGCCAAGAAAACATGAAGTTGGGGGGTACAAAGGGAGGTATAGATCTTTCAGAAAAATTCACAAAAGTATCCCCAGGACCAGAATAGCAGACTGACCTCTCAAATATTTCAAGGAAAAAAATCACTTATTTTGACATAAATCTTGACTTTGACAAAACTAGAAAAAAGTCCTTTATCATTGTTAATTTTCCCCTAAGATGCATTTATCACGAATGTCATGGTGCTCTTCAAGTCATGATTAAGCAACAATAAATCATATGCAAACCAATCTTACGTATTGCCTACCAGCAGTACAGCAGCCTCAAAACCTCTTAGCTCATCAATTTCAAAGATTTCATGAACACTAGTATTTATTTTTCTTTTAAGTCTTGTTATAGACATATAAATATCTTTCATCAGAACACAAAGTTCTGTAAGATATGGCTTCATTGTGTTCCATATTTAGGCCATTTTCATAGCTCAGGTCTGCCAAAAATTATATGTTATGTTTGATCTTTTATTTATCTGGAATATGCTACAATCAATCTTTTACATTTGCATGACATCTGAAAACTTTCACCAAAA
The DNA here is from genome assembly GCA_002786265.1 of Apostasia shenzhenica. Lineage (NCBI taxonomy): Eukaryota > Viridiplantae > Streptophyta > Magnoliopsida > Asparagales > Orchidaceae > Apostasia > Apostasia shenzhenica. The sequence goes on from KZ451906.1 coordinate 921,198, forward strand.
CTATCAAACAAGAGGCGTGCTCAGGGAGCTTTTTGTTGGCTAAACCATTGTAGAAAGACCAGTTCACATGTAATTTTTTGCATAGCCAAAAACATTCTTGAGAAAGACCAGTTCACAGCTGAAATCAAAATGCCTATTCTATTTTTGCATTTTATACTACAACAGTAAATTATCCGTTGGTGAGAAATATCTATGTTACCCGTTAAACCTATTATTGTAAAAGGGATCAAAGCTGTGGCCGTGGTAAAACAGGCAGTCCAGCTCTTCACTCTAGGCACTCTTTAGTCTTTAGCAACCATAAATTTACAGCAAATCACTACTTCCTTTCATGGCTCTATGAAGTTTTCAAAGATAGTCATGGAAAAATAGGATAGAAAATAGAGCGTCCAATATGTTATCGGTTTGCTTCATTCTAATACGGCTCTTGGATTTCTCAAAATCTGTAGTCACTTTCAATATGTTCAATTGCTGACCACGTTAAAAAGTTAAATATAATTAATGAACTGTAGAAAGGTGTGATATTGGGGGGAAGCAATTTCACCATAAGCGGTTTGAAGAAAACATCAAATTAACCCAAACAAAAAGAGAAGATTAGGGAACAAATACAATCCTAAGAAAGAGACAATGAAAAAAACATGTGGCAAATAAAATCAAAGCCCTACCAGATTCTTCAGTTCAGTTCTCGTAATAATCTCCTTGCTATAAATATGTAGGCATTTCAAAAATTCTTGGTATGTGTCTGGATGCAGCTTCTCTTTGACTTTCTCACAAAAATTGAATTCATGTGTATATACACCTGAATAACATTATAAAATGAGAAAGACCCTGTTTATTAGCAGAAAACTACAAGGCAGAAGCACCACAAAAAACTGCACTAATCAATAACAGCAACACATCAAAAACAATATAAGAAGGAAAATTCAGAAAAATTCAGAACGTGCATCTTTTTATAAGGAATGAATAAAAACTCACTCTTCAGGGCATTTTTATCCTCGAGTGAAGATGCAGAAATACTGCACGTTCCAAAATTTTGAGCAGCTTCTCCATCTTGCATTTGATCAATGGAATCATCAAACCTCCGAGATGGTTTTCTTTTACGAGATGTATCTAAATCATTGCTATCATGCTCAAAGTTTTTGTCATCCTGATCTCGATCTCTCCTATCTTTTTCTTCTTTTCTTTCCTTCTCTTTTTCGACAGGTCTCTTCTGCCTCTCATGTTCATTATCAGGGCGATCAACACTAGGGTCACGCTCAGGATGTGAACTGTAAGCCTTTTCCTTCTTAGGAAAGAATGATGACACAACAGCATTAAGAATTTAATGATATAAGTATAAATAAGAAACTTAAATGCAAAATTCATAGTCCCTTCTGCAGATTCGTATAGTATTTAGCAAGCAATGATTTACAGGCTTCCCAGAAACTAAATCTGATGTCAACCCATACTGATACAAGATGGGAATCATCAATGTCAATTAAATTTATGCCAAGGAATTTTAGAAAGCTCAGAAACCAATCTAGAACAAATTTTCAAGGCTCTTTTTAAATCAGAAAAAGAAGAGAAGCAAAAGATGTGCTCATTTTCCAAAATACCTTCTCATTCTGAGGATGCCTTACAGCTATCATCACAGAGTTCCTATCATCACGCCGAACAAAGGCCCGAGTAGAAGATGGAAGTTGTGGAGCATTTGTGGGCGAAGTATCGGGTAGAAAATGAGTGAATTCTTCAAGCAAGTCATTGTGGTTATGGAAAAGCACTGCAACCTAACGAAACAATCAAATGGTGATAATTGAAACTGCACAACAACTTATGCTGTGAATCTCTATTGCAAAACTATTACCTCTTGGTAAACCTCTTGAATGGACTTATTCTCCCTCCTATACATGTTTAGGATATCTAAGAATGACTTGTAAATATGTTCGTCATTCTGAAAGCGATTCTGTAGGAAAATCTGGGTTTAGAATAACGCACAAAAACATGCTCTCATGCAGAATTCAATATAGGCCATGGCAAATTATATATATTATACCTTTATTTTGTTCACAAAGCTAATGGCCTCCTCAAACTCAACAGGCTTCTTCTCTTCGGGAAGCTTTATCTCAAACCCTTTAGGCAAGAAATTGTTGAAACCTAGGATAAGATCACGATGCCCCCTGAACAATTCTTTCACCCTCAAAATTACTCCACTGGTGTCAATCCTGTGATCAGTCAGAACAGGATTAAATCTGAACTCAAACAGAAGAAAACAGTATGAATCAACAATTGAATGAAATCATGAAAATACGATTAAACATCAAGGTGATCAAAGCAGCTCTGGATTAACCTCTGGCTCTTGAAATCCTTCATAACTTCGAGGAACTCATCATACTTCTCTCTCTTATCCTGAAAGATGTCTTTTACAGCCTTCAAATATGCTAGCGCATCATTTGTGGTTAACTTTTGAGAACTATGGGCAGGCGGTGCAGGAGCCATGTTTGGTTGCCCAAAACTGCATAAAGACCATGAAAATCGCAGGAACACAACACAGTTTCATGAGCAGTAAATTAACAGAACGATGAAGGCCCCTTCAGGAAACAAAAGGCCGATCCACTTTCAAAAAAATAACAATTCTTCAACCTACAACCCCAAATCCTAATAAACCAAAATAACAAGAAGATGAACAGCAAGTAACTAATAGAAAGATCACCTTCAAAATCCTCCAACATCCAAACCAGCACAAACAAATAAAAAGTTAAAAACATTAAGAAGGCCACCTTCCCTATGTTGTAAATAACCCAGTAAACCCTTTCCACAGCATAACTGAGAGCAAAGGCGTAAATCATAAACTATGACAAATTATGAAGAAAATAGAAAAATTATACCAAATCCAAATCCATAAGAAAATGCCTCAAATCGTCCAAAACTACGCAAGCAAAAGTTGATTAGAAAAAGAAAGAAAGAAAAATAAAATCGCATCACCCAAAACCAAACGACAGCTTTGAGTCACAAAGACTAGAACCAAAGCCAGAAACCACCGCGCCAATATTAACAAGAGTATAAGAAAAGCAAAAAATAGAGACAAAGGAACGAGAAAAGAGTTTGAAGACTCACGGATCGAATCGCGCGGAGTTTGGCCGCTTCAGCTGAAACCCCATGCAACCCACCTCATTCGACCGTCTCACTCACCCTTCCCCCAATCACCCGCACAAAACCCTATTCCTTCTACCACCACACGGCCCTCTAAAATATAAACTTCAGCCTCACCGATCTCCCCTGTTCACTGCCACCAAACGGATCCGCCCGCCGGCAATCGAACGGATCACAGCAGCTCCAAGCCCAAGCTTGCTTGCCGCCAAAGTAAACGGGCAAACAAGGAACGTTGTTGCGAGAATCCGAGAATCGCCATCCAGTAGCACGAGAAAGAGAGAAGAAGAAGAAGAAGAAGAAGAAGAAGAAGAAGAAGAAGAAGAAGAAGAAGAAGAAGAGGAAGAAGAAGAGAGCGGGGAAGGGGAAGAGACGAGGGGAAGATAAATATAATTTCAGATTTACATATTTATCCTGAGAAAAAAAAAATCGGAACTATTTATGCCCCGATAAATGGTGGTTACGACGGAAAATAATCCTCGACCGTCTGATCAACGTTCTCCATCCAAAGATCAGGTCAAGGAGCCAATCCAACGGCAGCGCTGAGAGAATGAAATGGACGGCCGCGATTCCGTCCTGGAGGCCGACGAGCGTTCCGGAGTCCGGACTCTTTTTGTTAATAATTAATATCTGGGTTTTAATCAATTTGCTTTCTATTTAAAAATACATTTAATTGAAATAAAATTAATTTAATTTAATAACCTTATTTTTCAAAATTATCTATTTAATTGTTATTTTTGATGGGAAATTCTTAATTACGCTGTGTCTTCACTCTCCAAATCCAAGGGAGAAAGAGTCTCCCTCTAACATCATAAAATAACATTAAAAAAACAAATTAGAATATGATTTTTTCTACCATTTGAATATGTATGCATTAAATTTTAATAATATTAAAATTTAATCATTTTTATGACAATTAAATGTAATTAGTTATTAATAAATTATTACTTATATTAAAAAAACCAAATTAACCCAATAAAAATCACTCAAGACTCTATGTGATAACATTATAATGATTTAAAGTCAAATTTGGGTCCACTTTAATTTCATTTGATTGTATAAAATTGGCTAAAGTTTACATTTTGCAAAAAAAAAAAAATGGTAGCAAAAAATTTATGAAGACTTTTTTAATTAAATCATTTTTGATAATTTGAGTCAAATTAAAACATGTAATTAATGCAAATTTTGTAACATCATATTTTTGTAATTTCACATCAGCTCGAACGCAGATATATAATTTCCTTTGGCCACTTTTGATATTTGTTCCTGAGATCAAATCAATGCAATTTTTTTTACCATAGTAAGACCAGCGATGATATATGGTATAGAATGCTGGCCTGCAAAGAGGAAACATACAAATAAAATAAATATTGCAAAAATGAGGATGTCAAGGTGGATGTGTAGATATACATGAAAGAATAGAATGAGAAATAAGTATATCCGAAAGAAAGGTTGTGTTGTACCAATTGAGGATAAACTTAGAGAAAGTCGGCTTAGATGGTTTGGACATCTAAATCGTAGGCTGATTGAAGCTCCAGTTAGAAAAATTAAGTTATTGAATTTTGCCCATGTACAAAGAGGCAGAGGGAGACCAAAAAAGATACAGTAAGAAACTATAAGGAGTGATCTTAGTTACTTAGACTTAGATAAGAATTTGGTAACTGATAGAGCGTAATGGAAATAAAGGATTCATGTAGCCAACCCTACCTAGTGGGATTAAGGCTTGGTTGTTGTTGTTGTTATTGTTGTTATTGATCAATAATGTATTAAAATTTATTTGAAACAATTTAATATTAATTTAATTTAATTAATTATTAGTATATAGTTAGTTTAATAAAATATCTTAGAGACGAAATTATTCAAAAAAATTATTAAATCGTATTAGGATGATTATGAAAGTCTCTATAATTATCTTCCTTTCAAATTAAGTAATTTTTAAAAATTTAAGTATATTTTAAAGATTTTAATAAAAATCTCCATCGAAATAGAAATGTTGGATATCTCTAGAAGTTCTTGTGATTTCTCGTCAATTGTGTGTAGCGAAAATCTAACTCAACTCAACATAATTGATAAACTAGTTTAAATTAATGAGTCAAAATTAACTCGATTATTTCTATTTATGCAATACAAGTTTAGAGGTGAATCACCTCGAATGTGAATTTACAACTCAAATTTAAACCTTGGGTCGATTTAAATTGAAAATTTTACAATCGGGTTCGAGTTAGTTTGATAAAACAGGTCAAATATTGTCTCCTTGGCTGACGGTTCATCCCATTGGTAGGATATTTGTAAGATGAAAAAAATTTCTAAATTATTCATAAATAGAGCCATGAATGTGCCTTCAATAGTTCAATTTAATGTGTATGTAGTAAGTAAAGAATATTTTTCAAATCTTAAATTCTCATAATAATTGAAAAAAATAAATGATTTCATTTTTATTAACATGATTTAACGAGTGAAATGAGTGTAACTGAAGGAAGCATCATTGTCATAAATTATTTTTATGGTGGATTATTTCTTTCTAGATACTTAATTAATTATTTAAAAAACAAGATATAATTATATATAATATATAGATATAGATATATATATATATATAGATATTGTTACATTTATTCTACATTTGATAAACGGCTAACAAAATCATGAAAAAAAAATCATGATCAATTGTTTGTTTCTTTAAAAAAAATAAAAAACATTTTTTATTTTATTTACACTTCAATACTTATTTTATATTTTTCAACTCTTTTAAAATTATTTTAAAAAAACATTAATAAACAAATAGCAAACAAAATGAGTCGTGTATCTTGGTAATTGACTCGTTTAATAAATATGCCAAATTTATTGCAACATATATGAGTTGAGTTTAAATAGGATTAACTCGCATCATATCACGAATAAATTAAGTACTGCTTGAATTTCTAGTTGTGAAGCCTTAAAATCTAGGGATATTTACCTACATGCTACATCATTTAGATTTATTTATACATTATCTATTCATTTTTTTGTTAATTACATTATGCACGCTCAAAACATTATAAAATTTACATACACACACTTGAGTTAAAACTCAGTCAAAATCTATTTGAAAAAAAAATGTTAATAAATCATTAAAATTATATTTTTATACTTTTAATAGTACATATTTTATTTTTCCTCAATGCCACATTAAAGCGTTGATTTATCTTAAAATCAATTTACGTCGCGGATGTTCCCTTCATTTGCCACCACCTAAACATCAAGGTTTTGAGATTTTCACTCAAAATATATTTAAATATTTTTAAAATAATATGATAAATGACTCAGATTTTTTGTAACCTAACTATAGTTAGGTTATTAAAAATTTATAATAACTCATTATAATGGAAACAAGTTAAAGTATACATATGTAAGAATTTATAGTATTTTGAGTATGCATAGCATAGTTAACAAAGAATGAATGGGTAATGCATAAATAAAATTAAATGATATGACATGCAGATAAAATCCCTAAAATTTAATATTGGGATATATTGCTAGTATACATATTTTAGAAGAATTTATATTTATGCACTGTTTGGCCTGAAGACTAAAATAATACTAACTTTAAAAATAATAATAATAATAATAATAAATAATTTTTTAATATATTTACATAAATTTAATATAAAAATATTATTTTATTTTATTATATTTAATTATTTTTAATAAAATTATTAACTTTATTTTATATTCTAAATCAAAATATGTGATTCGAATATTTTGTTGTAGGATATGAAATAAAATTATAATTTTATTAAAAATAATTGAGTATATAAAATAAAATAATATTTTTTATATTAAAATTTGTGTAGAATATAGTAAATATTTATTTAATTATTATTTTTATTACTTTTTAACTAGTGCTATTTTAATCATGATTTTAATCCTTACACTAAACAGACCTTGATGTATAATGATAAATATATTAAATTGCAGCACCATGCCCTTAAATATGCAAGAGAATCTTTAATCAATATTATTTTTCAAGATAAGATACTTTTTTTATACAAGAATATATGAAATAAATTAATTAATATATATATATAATAAACTACTTTATAGTATCATATGCATCATTTTTTTTTAATTTTATTATATGCATAGTAAGTAGATTAACATGTGTACTGCATACTTGAATTTAACAAATAAAGTGGGTTACCAAATTTCAATTAACTCGAAAAATATTTCAAAATTTTAAACTTGGAAGATCAATTTGCTCAAATGATTATCAACCCTACATTATTTAATTCCTATCAAGTTTTAGAAAATCATTTTAGACTATATACCTGTTATCTCTAAAAAATATATATATATATAAAAAAAATCTTTTTTATAAGCGCCATTAACCAAATTCAATATTTACAGATGACACTCCTAATTTGAATGCAAATTTATAGGTACCATCTCCACTATAACTTATTTTGAATATTACTTTACAAACAATACCTCACTCTAATTTCAGCAAAATATTACTTATAAATATTTAAATTAGAAGTACCAACTATAAAAAAAATCTTTTTAGGAATGACAGAAGTATAATTTTATGATCTAATTATTTTGACAAATTCAAGGCATATAATTCCACTAAGTTTTTATCAAAAAAAAAATCTAACAAAATATTCACAATAAAATTTTAAATATTTTCATATCTATCCCAACATTTCAATTGAATTATACATTAATCCTCCAAGTCAACAATGCCCCCTTCCCTCCGTCCCTCGTCTATCTAAGCTGACAAAGCAACATAGATCGAACTGCTAGCGAGAGAAGAGAAGAAGAGGGAGATAAAAGAAAAGCAAAAAAATATATAAATTTTTAATCATATTTAATAAATTTTTTTTTGATAAAAAAAACCTATTTAATATTATCAAAAAGAATTTAAATAATACTTTTTAAAAATTATAAATCTTTTTTATACTATCTCCTAAGCATAATAGGAGCCTCAATGATCATTTACTCTTTTAAAAATCTAGAGATCATGCCAACTTGTTTATCAATAAATTTATATTTAAAGTTGATTGAATGAAATTTTATAAAATCAAAACACAAAAAATCCCAAACATAAAAGTCACCCATCATTTGACTACAAGAGCATTTGATTTAATATTGTCTTAATATTAAATTATTTAAAAAAATAAATATTTAATTTAATAATTATAAATAATTTTTTATAAAATTATAAATTAATAATTTAAAAATAACAACTCGATCTCATAATATATAAATTGCATAACATAACATCAACATAATAATAAATCAAATGCTCTATAAATTTACATCTTATTCTAATCTATCTGAAACATAGATTAATTCTATTTTTTTTTAGCTCTTTTATTTGCAATGAATATCTCTCATCGAAATTCTGATTGATTTAAATAAATATTTTTTTAAAAAAAAAATTATAATACCCAAAAAAAACAGTGATGAACAAGCAAAAAGTGATGCCTTTTGCCTTCCCATCATCTCCATGTGAAATTCTATGGAAAATAATCTCATTCAATTGATCATAATTTTCCTAGCAATATCAGGTAACAGAAACCAAGGGAAGAAAGATCGTATAATTAGTTGTGATCATGGAAAACATACATAAATTATATTTACATATTAATAGCTCATCCAAATCTATTAATGTCGCTGTCACCATATAATTTTAAATATTACATAAATACAACTTAGATGAATACTAGTTAAAATAAATAAAATATGCATAAATTATTCCATTATAGATTATTGTGGGCCTGACACGCTTCCACAGGCACCCTATCGAGAACTCCGCTTTCCATTAGCTACTACAGGCAACTACACCGTTCGCTACCATTAGGGGTGTGCAAACTATGGTTTAAACCGAAAAACCGAACCGAACCGTTTAAATTTAACGGTTTGGTTTGGTTTAGAATCTAGCGGTTTGGTGATGGTTTGATATTTTGAATATTTTAGTTAATTGGTTTGGGTTCGGTTTCACATGTTTGGAAACCAAACCGACCGAATTAACCGAATAACCCACGTATTTATATTGGGCCGGTTCAGTTGGCAATTTGCCGATTTGGGTTCGCTCATAGATGAGTTCGCGAGAAAGAAGGCTGATTTGACCGGCCGAGAAGTCTCAGATTATTTAGGGTTGCGCGACTTGCGCGGCTTGCGCTGTAGATCAAAGGGTTGCAGACCAAAAATATGGTTTTAACCAAACCAAACCAAACCGAACCGATATTTATTTGGTTGGTTTGGTTTGGTTTATAATATAATTTGGTTGGTTTGGTTTCATTAAATTTAAAACCGAATCCATTCTTTTTTTTTTGGTTTGGTCACCAAACCAACCACTCAAACCGAATGCACACCCCTAGCTACCATCAGCAACCATGTCGCTGGCTACCAGGTCACCACGGCCACTATCATATGTATTTGAGGTAAGTTAACTGTGATTTAACCGTGGTAATATAATATTGACGATTACACAGTAGTATAAGTATAAATAAATTTGTCAAAGAAACACGTATGTAGTTGCCCCTAAATATAACTACATATCAGTGCATGGTTATGATTATACCTCCATGCATCAAAAGGGAACATCTCCACACTTCATGAATTGTTCATAAGTAGACAACTAAGAGGTTTTTCACAGGTTAAGTACAGACTCACAGCTACCACAAATGAAGGGAAGAGCAACCAACACAGAGAACAACGGCTGCAGATCCTTCTTTCCATATCTGGAGGCCTGAAACGGCTCACCTCTTCTAGAAGATCATGGTGATTCTCAAACAACAACATTAGCTACAAGAAAAGGAAGAGGTAAAACCAACTAGAGTTCATAACTAATCTCTACCATGCCAGAATATGTTTTTAAGATGTCAAAAAAACCTCTTGATAGACTTCATGGGATATACGATCCTTCTGACCAAGAATGGCGAATAACGACAAGTACAGGTGATGATCGCGGGCCTGCAGGAGGTAAAAACAGAATACAAATACTAAAGAAGAATCGTTGGTAGATGTAAAAAAGTTCGAATCGTGAATCATTTTTTGATAGCCATTCCTACACAATGTCATGTTGATGTTAATTTTTTGCTTCTCCAATTTTCTTTCAGAACTCTAGTCAATTTACTTTTGAACAATGTCTTTTCCTCCTCACTCCCTGTACAATCATATTATATGTCCCGTTTAAGATATTTCACTTTGCATTTACATGCCCAATTCACTTAAAAAAAATATATATAATCTTATCATCAGATGGAAAACAGCCATGCCAGTCCCACGCTCGGATGAGCTCGTTAAAGATTTGGAAGAAAAGAGGTGAAAGATTTATGTAAGTCGAGTGTTAGCAAAATTAGTGAGATTAGATGATTAACCAGTGAATAAGGATTCAAAAGCCAACTCTAATAAGAAATTGAGGTGATGAGGCCAACGATGATGAAGATGGCTGACAACTTCTACCGGCGGCCACGCGACCCAACATTCCAATCACTTTCTCATACTTACTAGATCCACTTGAAGTCCGTATCAATATTATCCTTTCTGCAACATTCAATTTGTTGTTAGTTATTTGTTTATAACATAACATTCCAATCAATTTAGTAGAGTGGCGCTTATCTACACTATCATAAACTTTGCTCCAAGGTCTCATTTATTACCCAAATTAACTCTAAAACATCTAAGCTAAGTTTTATGATTTCTAAAATGATATTCTTCTTATTGATAAGATTAGAGATGTGGTTAAAGCGAAAATCAAGCTATGAAAGAAAGCCTCAGAGTCTAAAGATTTTCATCTTAATAGACCTAAAATAAAATATATAGAGTGCACATTTAGTTAGGATAGAAGTATTTGAATAAAGGAGAGAATAACTGATTTGAAAAGTTATTTTTAATTTGGATAAAATATAACCTTTAATGTACCGTTTTTATTTTGAGATTTGTTAGAGATTTGAAATAAAGTTAATTATATTTTGGAAGGCATGTAGGATGTAAAATAAAATTAAGGGTAAATTACATTTGGTCCTTGTGTTTAGGGCTTAGGAACGCATAGGTCCACATTTTCAAAATTGTAATATCAGGGTCTGAATTTTATTAATTGTAAAATTTTTTAATAATAAGAAAAATTAGAAAAGGTCTCATTTCATATTTATATTAAAACTCAGGGACCTCGATATTATAATTTTGAAAGCACAGATCTGCATGTTTATTAAGCCCTAAATTCAGGGACCTAGGTGTAATTTACCCTAACATTAATTTTTAATTTTAAAATTTGTATAGTATGTAGAATAAAGTTGATTTAAATATTGAAGTTTTTGTATGATTTAATCTATAAGAAAAATTTCAACCCAAGGTAAAATTAACATGAACAAACAAACAGCCCTGATGATCAAGTTATTAGAAAATTGAGTTATTTAAATATTTCAAATCTTATTAAAAATGATAGTAAAACAAATAATATTATTAGCAGAATTCATGTATGATAAATTAAGTGAAAAAAATGTATCTCGTGTTATATGATAAAAAATCTCATGCTAGTAAATATAAATTTTAAGAAATGTAGCAAAACCAATGATGTTGTATGATGCTTGTTAACTATAAAGTAAAAATATATAAATAAAATAAGTATCATAAAAATATGATGTTAAGGTGAATGTATAAGAAATGAGTAAATTCGTAAAAAAAGTTAGAATAATCTTAATTAAAAATAAGTTCAGAAAAAGTCAGTTTAAATAATTTTTAATATATATATTATAAGCTGATAGAAGCTTTAATAAGGAGAGTTAGTGATTAGATCTTGCCCACATAAAAAGCGGAATAGAAAGATCAAAAAGATATGGCTACGGAATGACCATGCATACTAAGAGCTAAATGAGGAATAGTTATTTGATAGTGTAATGAAAACAAAATAATCCCATCTAGTGAGATAAAAGCTTGGTGGTTATTATTATTATTTTTTGTTGGTTAGCAGAATTTAACTGAAGCCTTCGTATAATCATGTTATGCTCTTCAACCATCACATCATGACATGAAAAAAGTAAATTGTTTTGTGCCTTTATCCCACAATTGGCACCATCAATTTCATACAAGGCAGCCAATATAGCTATATAACTCCATAGATATGATGAACAAGCTAGATTGACACATCACAACAGAGGCCACATCACACAACATAATCTACCACACCAAAAAAATCTCACATTCTACTACTAATGGTGACTTTATATAATAACTTAAACAAAAAACAAGAATTTCGGTGCCGTGAAACAATACCCAATAAATTTGCCATTCATTGCTCCTATCAATAAATTACTTCAAGGTTTGAAAAGAAATTTCAAGGCACCTTTTGTGCTGTACTCTAAATAATTGAGAATTTACAGCTAAAAAGTAGTATACCTTCACTTTCTTGACAAAGTTGAGAGACTCTTCAAAAGTAACAGGTCTCCGTTTGGATAGCAGTGAATTCAAGTCGAACAACAAGCTATGGTGCCCCCCATCTGTTAACTTTACCTGTGGCATAAGCCTCTAGGATTGATGCTAAAACCAAAAGAATGCAATCAAAAGTCAGGAATGCACATTTTATCTATCATCAATACAACGAAATTACTACTGAAGTGCTGCTTTTTCAAAACTAGGTCTTGCATTCTGGTTTAGTTTTAGAATGCATTAAAGCATATGTAGACAAGCTGGAACAATTTAAAACAAAAAACAAGAGAAATGTTCAACCTATTCATCTCCTCAAGAAAGGGGAAAAATTTTAGCATCACATAAACTGCATGAGAAAAAGCCCTAAAGCCCTGAACCTTGAAGCAAGCCAACCATAAGAAATGCAAAGGGCTGTGAATTTGCCTAAGAAGTTAGAACTGGACTAAAAATTCATGAATTGCAACAAGCAAAGAACAATTTGCTTTCATAACCCTTTCTTTTAAGAATAGGAACAAATGGAAACAAATCAATCGGAGCGAAGAAGAGCATCAAACAAGGGCCAAGCCACAGAAAACCTCTGATGTCGTCGGCTGGTTAGCACAAAATTGGCATTAAAAACCGCATAAAAACGAAGAAAAACCCCTCCGCATCACAACCCACTTGAATTTATGATAAGATGACAGAATGGAAAGCAAATTGGGCGATGCGAAAGGAAGACTTACCAACAGAGAAAGAGGAGACTTAAGGGAAGTACAAAAAATGAAGACGGTAGTCTCTTTCCCTAATTGGGGGTTTTTATAACTTTGGCTACAGGCAGAGATGGGATATTCAGATCACCACCAGTAAGCTTACCTCCGTGGTAACATTCAGCCAATTTTTTTAACTTATATACATAGTCATAATTAAAAAAAGAAAAAATTAGAGTAATATTACACAAATATATTATCTAAAAAATACTTCATCTATATTCCTAATTCTTGAAATTATTTCAATTGAATTTTTTAAACAAATTTCATCAATTTTTTTATCATTTTAATAGAATTTATTTTTAAATTAATTTATTGTCAAAAATAACCTTTAATTTTCCTCTTTTTCTATCTCTTCAGCAACTGCATATAGCAAACTTATATTGACAGAAAAAGGAGAGGAAAAGTAAAAAATAGCAAACTTATAATTTACAATTCATTTTTTTAATAAAATAAACCTAATTTGTAATTTGCCTGATCTCAAATCTCATAGAATTTGATGATATTTATCTATTAAAAATCTAATATCTAAAACGATTGGTACAACAAATAAAAAAATGAATCTCAAATCTTTGTCATTCGTCATTTGAGAAATATGAAATTAATCCTGAGAAAATCGATTATTATGCATTGGGATTATAAGTAAATGATGTAAATCTTAATATCAAAAATAAGACGATAATAAAAAAAATTGAGTAAGTTAGAGATATATTTCAAGTGTATACATAATATATGTTTGGTACAAAGGTATAATTTGCATATAATATATTGTACATATTACACAAATTTGGCTAAAAAAATTTAGAGAGAATTACATACATACCCCTTAAATCATCTTGAATTACATATTAAACCCCTTATTTTTTAATTTTACAACTTAACCCCCTAAATCATCCAAAAATAACATATTTAAGTCTTTCTCAAGATTTTTAAAATATATTTTTTGCTGATTTATAATTATTTGGATGTTTATTACCAATAATATATATATACAAATATTATAAATATATTTGCAAATACACGTATTCTACTACTTTTTATTTTTGGATGATTTAGGGGGTTAAGTTGTAAAATTAAAAAATAAGGGATTTAATATGTAATTCAAGATGATTTAAGGGGTATGTATGTAAATGCCCCAAAAATTTAAGGGAAAATTACATCAGGGATATCAAGGTTAGAGAGAAAATACAAAATGATCCTAGCTTTTAAATTTTTCTATGTATCTCAAAGATAGTATAGCCACAAGTAATTAAGTTGATTGTTACCTTTTTTCTAATAGAAATCGTATTGATGAAATATTTACGAAATATGCTATTATACAATGTTTTAAGGGCAAAAATGCCTCTAGGACTTATTTGCAATATGCATCTAATTATAAGGGCCTCAACTTAATTTATTCAAAAAATATAAATTTAACAATTATAAATTTAAAATTACAATTTACAAAATTTTAAATAAGTAAATTTAGAATTTTAAATTTAAAATATAGTATTTTTTTAATAAAAATATTCAAACTAAAAATATACCTGAATATTAAAATAAAAAATCTAATTTTTAAAATTAAAATTTTAATTATAAATTGTTAAAATAAAAATTTTAAATTTAATCTCCCATAATTTTGAGATGCAAAAATTAAATATATTAAAAATTTCAAGAAAATTTTTAATTTATTTTAAAATTTTCAATTTTAACTTTATTTTTATTTTATATTGTAAATTTTCGAAATCCACTCATCGAGAGAGTAGAAGGAGAGGGGGACGATGACAAAAGTTTTGTAGTCGATTATCATTGCCTGATAACAACTTATAGTGAGAAATGATGAGAACAACAATTGAAAATCGGCAAGTAGTAGAAAATGTAGAAGATTTGAAATGAAAGAAAAAAAATGAAATTTAGACTTGAACTATAGGTCCATCATCAATGATAGCAAGTTGAGAGAGAGAGGGGGAGTCTCTCTCTCCTCCCGATCTGGCGGCTGCGCCACCCCGCGAGGCCACGAGCAGTCGCCGCCCGGCCTCGCGACGCAGCCGGAGGCCGTGCGGCGTCGCGCGGCTGCCAGATCAGGAAGAGAGAGAGGGGGCTCCTCCCGATACGATGGCGACGCTATCCCGCGCGGCCTCCGGCGGCTTCATGCGACCGCGCACAGTTTCTGCCCGGCCACGCGATCGGAAGGACTCTCTCTCCTCCCCATCCGGCGGCCGTGCGACGTCGCGCGGCCGGGCGGCGACTGCGGGCGACCGCCGTATCGGGAGGAGACCCCCTCTCTCTCCTCCTGATCCGGCGGCCGCTCAACCCTGAGAGGCCTCCGGTAGTGTCGCGGCAACTGGGCAAGGTTGCCGGCGGTGTCGCAGCCGCCGGATCAGGTAGTAAGAGAGAGATAAAGGTATAATGTTAATTTTAAAATTTTTTAATAATAAAAAAAAAACCCATATGATAATTTTTTAAAAATTAATAACCCGATGTTATAATTTAAAAAACGTAGACTTGTATGATAATAAGTCTTAAACTCAGGGACCTGGGTATAACTATCTCTATGATTAATGTTAAAATTAATTTGAGATATTTTTATTAAAAAATTATGTGTGTGAAATAAAATTAATTATTAAATTAAGATGAAAAAAAATGTAATATAAATTGATTATTATTTTAATATATATTTATAAATAATATTTTAAATTATATGTATATTATGAAATATAGGTTTATTTTAATATTAAATTTTATATATAAGATAACAGATTCAATGAAAATTAATTGTTATTTTAATTCTCACTAAAAAAAGTAAAATTTATAAATAGTTTAAAAAAATAATAATTTATACTCAATAATAATTAAAAGTTTTTTGATTTTAAATAGTAATTAAAAAATGATAATGACCGCATAGAAAGACGAGCAGGCGGTGGGCCCGAGCGTACAATTTGTTTTGTTTTTTTGAAAAACCGAGGGCACAATTTTGTGGACCCCAGTCGGGGGATTGATGTGACGGAAGAAGCTAATCTACTTGATTAAAAAATACTTACTGACAAAAAAAATATGAATAAAAGAGAATAATAATATTAAGGGATAATTACATTCAGGTCTCTGAGTTTAAACTTTATTAACACATAAATCTAAATTTTTTAAATTATAACATCACAGTTCCTAGTATTTAATAAATTTCATATAATTTTTTTATTATTATTAATTTTTTTTAAATTACCATTATACCCTCCCTCTCTCCTCCCGATCCGACGCCCTTCGGCAGAGTCGAGCGGTCCCCGACGGCGTCGCGCGCACGCCGGATCGAGAGGAGAGAGAGGGACCTCCCCCTCTCTCCACCCGATCCCGACGGCTTTGTGTGGCCAAGCGGCGACTGCTTTGCACAGGAACCGGATCGGGAGGAGAGAGAGGGGGGAGGTCTCCCTTTCTCTCCATCAGATCCCGATGCCCGCGCGGCAGTAGCCGCCTGGCCTCGGACGCCACTGGCGGCCATGCTGGGTAGCGCTGTCGCAGGTGGAGAGAGAGAAGGAAGACCCACTCTCTCTCCTCCCGATCCAGCACCTGCAACTCCGCGCGGCAGCGACATAGCCGATGACCGTTCTACGCCGCTGGAGGGCGTTGGATCGAGAGGAGAGAGAGAGGGAAGAGTATAATGATAATTTTAAAAAAAATTAATAATAAAAAAATTATTTAAAGATTTATTAAAACTCAGAGATCTAATATTTATTTTAAAAAATATAAATTTATGTGTTAATAAGCTTTAAATGTAAGAACCTGAATATAATTATCCCTAATATGAATAATAACAACAAGGGATTTTTCATATTTATATATTTTACATTAAAATTTTTATATTTACATCCAAGCGAATAAAATCTTGAAAAATTTTCAAAAACTGCATACTACTTTTTTTTTTTTGATAAATATCTGCATACTATTTGAGTTATATGCATATGAGTATTTAAATATTACATAACAATGTTCTGTATGTACGGCAAAAAGTTTTCATTTTTTACCGCTACATTATAGACATCTAAATACATATTCATACATTATATAATTGTTATATTTATACTTATTTTTCCATAAAAATTAATACTTAATTTAAAAAACTATATATATATATAAATATATGTAATTTAAATTTTTTAATTGCTTAATACTTAAATTTTCGTATTTTACATTTTAACCATTAAAAAACTTTGACGATAATTAATTAGAAAAGCTCTGGCAATGATTAAGGAGAATTTTATTTTTAATGGCATTAAGTATTTTTTTTATCATGAAAGTCATGATTAAACATATTCAACATGAAGTACCATAGAAAATAATATTGATTTTGTTAATAAAACTAAAGGAGTCAAAGAGAAACTCAAATTTTAGAGAAATACTTTAGAATCTAAAGATTTTCATTAAAAATCAAATATATAAAATGCATATTTAATAAAAAAAATTCTTATATTGATGATATGACAATTAGTGATCAAATTGTCAAAAAAGCGAGTGTTTTAGATACCTTGGATCAATCATACAAAAAATTGGTAAAATAGATAATGACGTTATTAACAGAATCCAAGCAGGATGAATAAAATAAAAAAATACTTTTGGTGTGTTGTGCAATAAAAAAATTCTATTCAAGTTTAAAAATAATTTTTATAAAACTGTAGTAAGACCAGCTATGATATATAGAGCCAAATACTAACGTGCAAAGAGAAAATATATAAATAAAATAAGTATTACAAAAATAAGAATGCTAAGGTGAATGTGCAGATATACGTAAAATGATAAAATAAAAAATGAGTATATCAGCAAGAAAGTTGGTGTTATACCAATTGAGGATAAACTTAGAGAAAGTCAGCTTAAATAGTTTGGACATATAAATCGTAAGCCGATTGAAGCTCCAATTAGAATAATCGAGTTATTGAATTTTGCCTATATTTAAAGAGGAAAAGGAAAACCAAAAAAGACATGACACAAAACTATAAGGAGTGATCTTACTTACTTAAACTTGTATAAGAATTTGTTAATTAATATAGCGTAATAGAAACAAAGAATTCATATATTCGACTCCACCTAATGAAATTAAAGCTTAATTGTTGTTGTAAGTAGCCTTTAATTAGTCTGGGCTTACAGAAGAGGATGAAAGGCTATAAGATAAAACTAACTAATGGGTTTGAAAGAATATTACAAATATGAGTTGAATTGTCTTGAAGTTACTTGATTTTAAATCAAACTAGACATGAAATTATTTGAATTGATTTGCATTCGAGATTTGCCTTCAAGTGGAACGAAAAACGGATTGCCAGCCTCAATTAGATCTGCGAGTTTGAACTCACTAGTTTTTTCGAGCAGCAATAAACCTATAAAAGAGTTCTTATGAAGATTCAATTCTAGATTTGGACTCTACAAGCTAGACCAAACTCCTAAATCAAGTATAATGAAATTTAACTCAAGTTTGTTTCACTCTAATCAATTCCATATCAGCGGAAAATTTGTTTGACTAAGTTATCCTTAACCAGATTAAAGTAAATCTTACAAGCCACATCATACACAACTCTTAGTATTAAAATTAACTTATATTTCAAATTCTACATAAATTTCAACAGTAAAATCAACTTTATTTCGCATCAAATAATTTCGAAAATGCTACAAGCAAAACATCATGCAGAAGATATTATGCAGCTTGGTGAAAAACTTAGCTGGGGAGTTTGAAACTGGAAGGCAAGAGGGTGGTGATGATTCTGGCTTCTTATCCTTCTTCCTTTTAAGCCTGAAAAATTGTTGCATGACATCTCCACACTCAGTTGCAAGGATGCCTCTTCTCATAGTTATCTTGGGGTGGAAAGGGTGGACAGGTCCAACCATCTGGCTTGGAGGAACCAAGCTGTTGCTGCTTCCTTCATCACCTCCAGGGAAAAGCCTGTTGAACCAGACATAACCAAAAATTAAAACTGATAATGTGATATAAAATCACATTAATAGGGATTATGTGGAAGAATGCCAGTAAAATAATTTAAGTCCTACCTGACATAAAATCACATTAATAGGGTTTATTAGAACCCCTAACAAGTTTTTGCAACTTTAGCATTTTTAGTAGTTTCCTTCTTAAATTTGGGATCTTTTATTTCCTGTCTTTTATTATTTTAGAATGTTGACTTCTAGTATTTGGAAAGTTTCCAACGCAAGTTCATGTTACTTTCCTTTTTTCTTGCATGGAACACATTTAAATTGCACCATTACTTTGTAATTTTAAGACTTTGATGAATCAAACTCCCCAAGTAATATTCCTCATCGTCGACCTTGCACAAATTCCCTTTTCTCTTTCCTTTCCCATTCCCTGTTTAACATTAAACATTAGGGCCTTGTTTGTTTCCTCTTTTAAAATTAACCTGATTTAATTTTAATCAGGCATATTACATCATACATAAAATTTAATATTAAAAATTAACTTTATTTCACATCTTACACACATTACTAAAATAATAACAAACTTATAGCACATCCCTCACATATCCCAACATAATAACTAACTTTATATCACATCCCTCACACACCCCAACATAATAACTAACTTTACTTCACATCATTCACTACTTTCAATAAAAAAATATTTTTATTCAAGCTTAATTTTAACCTTATTAAACTTAATCTTACAAACAAACAGACCCGCGGTCTTATCATAAACCAATCGTTCTTGTTTCCCACTTAAATTAACAGCAATGCTTTCGTTTGCAGACTGAAATCATTCACCACTGTAAATCCATCTGATTCCACTAGATACATAGAAGTTGAGTATGTCTGGCAGATGGTCGGAATATTCTTGTGCACTTACCAAACAAGGTCATAAATATTACAAAACATAAACAACAGAATAGATCCAATGAGAGTGACTAAAAGAAATTATCATTTTAAATTTGTATTACGATGTAAAAGCATAGATGCTTGGAGTTTATAAATTAGCATACCTAACCCAACTTCCATCAGCTCCTAATAATTTATTGGGAGCACCCCATACTACAGTATCAATTCTAGCTTGAAGTATGGCCCCAGCGCACATAGGGCAAGGTTCAAGTGTCACATAAAGTGTTGTTTCCTGTAAAGCAATACCCAAAAAAATTAAAATTAATACTTCTTTTGTGAAAGATACCCTTGAATTCCTAATAAAGAAAAAATTAAAAAAAAACATATATACAAAGAGCAGTAGAGCAGTAGTGACGGTTGCTTCTGAGAAAACATAATATAAAATCTAGTTGAACAATTATATAAAACTCTGCTTGTATTCATTGATGCTGGATATACTATTCACTCATTCAAGAATCCAATTGAGACGCTGTCCTTGAAAATATCAGTACTCGTTGATCAAATGCATCTTATAGTAAACTATTAGTTGCACAGAAAATGTTATTATTAATGAAGATGAAATCATCTCACAGCAAAACTCAACTGGAATGGAGCAAAGCAAAGCATCTTTTCCATATGAACATGATTGGGCATGGCAGAAGAACACATAGCTATCAAGCAAAGAACATTATAAATTAAAACACTAGTTGTCGAATTACTCAAATTTGAAGCATTTTGAGCAGTAAAGAGAAACATAAAGCTAAATAAAAGTTCGCTTTGATCATTGTAGTCGTCAATGTGCATGAGTCCTTCCATATTAAACTACTGCCAAAATTCTTTATGAGACACTAATTACTAATTAGTTAATGGATAAATCACTCATTATTAGGAAATCACGAATACAACATTGTTTTGTAAAGGTCAGTGGGGTTGTGAGCCAGTCCATCTAGTGTTCAATATAAACTACTCGGGAGAAACTCTAGAATATTCAAGACTGAAAAAAAAAAAAAAAGTAAGGCACACAGCCCAAATCAAATGAATGCAGAAATCAGATTGGGACATTGGCAAATAAAGTGATGCACAAATCAGGAAAAAAGTTTGGCAATTGCAAAGCCAACAACATCCTTTAAAAAAAATGCTAGGAGGTTGGCTCACAGCCCACTGATGTGAACAAAATAGTGGTGTATTCCTACTTTTTCCACTAATCAGCTGTTTCCCCTATATTAGTAATTAGTAACTAATTAGAAGTTTAGCCAAGTAAAGGTAGAGGCTAATGTTTACCTGACAGCTAGCAGTAAAACGTTTTTTTAAAGTCATGAAATGAATTCTGGTTTTTAACAGTGTAGGATCTTGATATGAAGACTATACGAACTCCCCACATGATGAACAAGAAAGAGAACTTTAAGCATATGTACTTCTTTCTGACAGTTTTTGCTGTATAAAAAAAAGGGAAGATCAATCTCCCAGCATTTTTCTAAAGCATCTCTTATTTTTCGTAAGACACGCTGACTTTATTCAAACCTACAGGGAGCTTCCTAAAATTTGACTCATTCCATTCAAAGACACTGTTTAAAACGATGAAGGAAAAAACAGAAGACAACATAGAAACATAAAAAAAGTATATAAGGAAAAGCTGTAGAAATTAATTATACGCTGTTGATCATTTATGCATAATTACAGCATGGAGTGAATGTCTTACAGCAAGGCGCCAAGTTCTTAGAAGATTAGAAGCCTCACGTATGCAAATCATTTCCGCATGAGCAGTTGAATCTCTCAGCTCTTCAACCCTGCATGTATAAAGCTTATAAGGATAAAGACTATGACTCAAATATGGAAGTAAGTAATGGCACTTGCATATTGCAACCACGAGCAATGATCTTCCCATTCTGAACCAAAACAGCACCAACTGGTACCTCCCATATGTCTGCAGCTTTCTTGGCATCCAAGATTGCCTCCCTCATAAAAAACTCATCGAATTTTTTCTGTTCGCTTTCTCGCTTAAATGCTTCTTCCCATTCATCAAATTGTTCTCGAAGGACTTGCTTGTTCCTGTGAAATTTCATTTGCTTTATCTCTGTCTCTGTAGTTCCACCAACTTCAGGCATATTTTCTCTGCTGGGATCCAATTCTAACTTAGGAATGTCATTTCTAGGCTTATTACCTTCTTCAATATTGGTAACTAAAGTTGGAGGTGGAACAGCTGTGGGTACTGATGATTGATCAGAAATTTCCAAATTAGAATAAGTAACTTTTTCCCTTACTGGTGCATCCTCTGCCTGCAATTCGTCCACTGTTTGAGATATTCTGGATGAAAAACCTCTCCTCTTCATGCCAACAGGGAATGTTGAACTGTGTTTCAACACCGTTGCATTATCCCCAACTCCTGGCTTTACAACATCAGTGGTAATAGATGCTGCACTGCTTGTTGAAACCACTAGCTGTTCAACCAGCACTACACCAGAAGGAATACGTTTGCTTAATTTTGCATACTCCGGTGGCTGTACATCAACTAATGAGGAAGCAACCTTAGCAGATAAACCAGTTTTATGGAAGTTTGGCAGAGATGATGGATATGATTCAGATACTGCTGACTTGTTACTTATAGTAGATTCCTCAGGTAACCGTTCAACTGATCCTTTCACTGGAGCCGACTTCTTTAGCAAGCCACTTCTTTCTTGTTCCAGGGACACATCTGCCTCATCATCATCCGGCTCAGGACCAGAAAACCAAGCCTCGCTGCTTAAAGATTCATTCGAAGATGCTTTTTTACCAGTTTTGGGAGATGAACTATGAGACTGTCCTCGAAGAAGCCAATTCAAACGAATTATATCTGCAACATATGACCATAATGATCTGTGTGATCTCCTACTGATAGCAGTTTCACTAGCTGAAGTAGTGCTTGCCAAATGTATTGCTTCAGAAGGTGAAGCATACTCATCTGTTTCTTCTACCGTAGCAGGTTTCTGAGAAGAAAGCTCGTGGACATCCCACATTTCATCAGTTGGCCCCTTCATGCCTGACCCAGATGAAGATAGCCTCCCACCTTCTTTATCACATCTATCATCTCCATGAATTTTGCTGTCAATGAATTCACTTTCACTTACCTGTGACCTCCAGACAGATTCTTGACTCCCACTCCCATTTGTTTCAACTTGATATTCCGGAATCCTGCACTTAGTCAGAGCCAACATTTCCTGCTGTAGCTTATCAACAAATTCGCTAACATTCAATGCAGAGGTCTTTTCTAGCTTGTGGGCAGATTCAATTGTATGTTCTCCGATTTGGTGAATCTCGTTCCTATAGACGTGAGTGTTATCTGCTTGAGTGGGAGTTTGCGAAGAGCTAGAAACACCACCAGAGATTCTAGGAAAAGCCATTTGCATTGTTTCAGTTTTTGAGGGCTCAGTAAATTGGCTTCTTAGTCCATCGTTCCAGTCTTGAATTACCACTGCCGATGAGGTTTCAGCAGAAGAGGCTTCTTTTTGACTCTGTGTTTTAGCTGCATAACTCCCGTTTTTGCTTGTTTCTATTTGGACTCCACAATATATTTTTGATTCCACAGCGGACTGGTTCATGGACATTATTTCGTGCTGTAGATTGTCCACAGATTCTCCAACATACAATGCCGACGATTTATCTGATTGGTGAGAAGATTCAATTGCATCATTTCTGATTTGGTCGACGCCATCAATAACCATGCTATTAGCTCCTATATTTTGAGTTTGTGGAGAACATGAAACACCATCAGAATTTCTGTTTGATGCAATTTGCATTGTTGAATATTGTTGGCTCTCCCCAACCAAGGGGATTCTTTGGCTCTCATTTCTTTCAAGGATTAACACTACTGAAGATGATTTGTTCGAAGAGGATTCCTTTAGATTCTCAACCCTTGAATTAGATGGGTCAGGTATGCCAGCAACCCTTCTTTGATTGCTCAATGTAAGATCCACGTCAGTTACTTCTTCTCTTTCAGATTCCACTCCACATTGATGGCAACCATGTTGGTTTGCCTGATTTTGTTCCTTGCTTGAGCAAGAAACCTGATTCGAAGTTGCAATGGCAACACATTCTTCATGATCATTTCTACCATCAGGAGGACTCCAGAAATTATTTGTGTCATTCTCACTTGGACTGAACCTAGACATCCCAATCTGATCTACATTTGCTTCAGTAATTTCTACCTGAGTCCCTTTATCTCTGGTCATACGAGCTGAACTTTCAGTAAAATTAGATCTTGCTTCAATCTCCAAGACCCTTTTTCCTTTGTAACGTGAATTTGATTTCAGATTCCCGACATCAAAACCTGAAATGGCACCAAGCATCTGTATGTTCCTCCCTGAATCGTTATGTTCTACTGGTCCACTATCATACTGCTTTTTCTCATCTAACATCACCTGAACTGAATCATCTACCTTGACAATCTTTTTATCTCTTTCCTTGACTCTATAATCTTCATAAACCTTCTGCAATTGCATCTGGGTTCTTGTATCTATTGAAACCTGATCTGAATTCTGAACCATATTAGATCTCGCATCCATCTGCATGACTTTGTCTTCTAAATACGATGAACGTTTAACATCAGAGCCATGAACCACAGAAACATCACTAAGCCTATGTGATTTTCTTCTAGACTCATTTTCCTCTACAACATCTCTAACAACTTCGATTTTGTTGTCTGCTCCCAGCTCAGCTGAACTCTGCACCAAATAACCTCGCCCTGGCCTCCCACGGACTATTGTTTCTTGAAAATTATTCCGGGCATAAGAAGCCCCCTTACCACCTTCATAATCAATGCCAGTTTCTCTGCTTTCATTCTTTGTGCTACCCAAATTAGCATAGCCCAGAACCTGATGATCCATGCGACTGCTTTTCCTTGAAGTGGTAGCAGAACTCTCCCCTCTCTCAATCCTTCTCGTGTTAACTAAACCTGAAGTTCTCTTCACATGATCCCTCTGTACCTCAGGTGACCTTGAAAGCTTCACTGACTCGCTTTCTGGCTCCCTCTCTCTGCTATTTGCTTGCTCAAAAGAACTAATTCTCAAATCAATACCATCCTCTGCATCTTCCATTCCCACAATATACCTACCATTGCTCTTTGAAGATTCACTCTTTCTTGAATCTATGCCAGAATCTCTCTTGGAAGAATAACTCTTTTCACGCCATGAATCATCAGCACACTCACGAACTTCCCGAACGTCCTTCTCTTCAACATCCACCTTGGTAAATTTGGAGATTCTTTTACTACAACCAGAATTACCCGTGGTTGATCCACCTACCCTCCTCCTGGAATCATCAACGTTGGCATCCCGCGAAGATGAAGAAGCCGGGGAAGCTGCTGCTTCGTAAGTTGAGCTCCATCGATCTCTCCTTCTCGACGAGCAATCATCCGCCTTCATTTCCCTTCCCTTACTCTGCCGACCTTTGGCGACAGATTTGATTTCGACTTCTCTCCTCTCCTTCTTCCAGCTTGATCTCTCCAGACCCACCTCGCCGGGATACCTCTCCCCCGGCTCGGCAAAGAGGCGCATCATCTCGGAAAACTCCCCATCAAAGTCGAGAATCCGACAGGACACCCTGAGCCTTCGCCGGGCGGCGAGTAGGAGGGTTCTGGAAGGGATCAGAGTGGATTGGCCGAGGAGATACCCGTAGAGGATTCTAGGACTTGCTTGCAGGATACCGGTGGCGGATAAGTCCGAGCAGCAATGGCAGCAGGAATGGTGGCAGCAGTCCATTCGGCCGCTGGGCGGAGACAGACAGTAGTAAAAAGGGGAGCATTTAGCCCTAATGGATAGGGTTGCGGCGCTGTAGCTGCTGTACATCTGAAAAATTAACGTGTTACTTTTAGAGGTCTGAGGAGAGGGACGAAGAGGGACGAAGAGGGTTCTCAGTTGCGGCGGCGAGCAAGCGGTGAGCTGAGGGTGTGGTAGTGGTTAGATGACCGGTGGACCGGTGGACCGGTGGAGGTGAAGGGGGCAGTGCCAGTGCCTCGAAGAGAGAGAGCAGCCAGACAGAGACACAGAGAGAGATATGATGATCCGCCGGACTGTTTTGAATACCACTGTAAGCCAATGAGACAATCGTATGAATCAAGAGTCGCGATCAAGGCAGGAAGATCGTGGTCGTTGGAAGTGTAGATTGCCAGCTAACAGAAAGGAGTGAGCGACAAGGTATCGTAGACGTGGCGGATCGGGTTTGGCTGCTCCGCCCTGTTTGATCACTTGATGCGGATCAAAATCAACAAAAATAATACTAATTTAAAATAAATAATAATAATTAATAAATAATTTTTTAATTATTTTACAAATATTTTAATATAAAAAATATTATTTTATATTAATTTTATTTCACATACTATATTAAAATACTCAAATTTAAATATTTTAGTCTAAGATATGAGATAAAGTTGATATTTTATGAAATATATAAAATAAAATAAAATTTTTTTAAATTAAAAATTATGTAGAATGATTAAAAAAATTTATTTATTATTATTATTATTTTTTTTAAACTAGTATTATTTTAATACTGATTTTTATTTTTGCGCTAAATAGACAGCCTGAATGAAAGATTGTGTTTGGGACAATCAAACATGATAAAATTTTCTATCAAAAAAATATACATGTAATTTTTTTTAACCTTCTTCTAATTTTGTGAAAAAAAATTATTTTAAGTACGAAAATCTTAAATTTAAATTACACTATTTGTTATATTTGTCAAGTAAAATATTACAAATTATAATACCCACAAATAAAATGAAAAAGATTTAAACCTATATGTAAATATTTAATAAATGCAGTGTTATCTTAGTTTAGAAGAGATTAATTACTACCAACAAATCTCGTATTTGAATTTACTATCATTATTATTTTTAAGTAGTATGAAAAATTATGATATTTTAGAGTAAAATTAAAAACATACTTAGGGATATTTAGTTCGTTATTATCTTAGTATTATATTATGTAATCTAGATATTATATTTTAACTAATAATTTTATAATTTAATAAAAAAATTATTTATAAATATCATTAAACCAAACGATTATTTTCTCTAGATAATATAACATCAAAATAACATTGAATCAAATGCCCCTTTAATAAACGTGGGATGGTGATGAAAGAGTGAAGTAGATGGTAAAATTTGAAAATGATAATGACAATAATAAAAACTTTACGAAGATGAAATAAAAATATATTGGTGATTTTTTTGAATGAAATTCAAATTTTAGGGTATTGTTGGGTCATACTTTCTGTGCTACTTTAAGAATGTTTGTAATCCTAATAAATGAAATTTTAAATTGAACTAAAATTTCTATAGCGTAATGATATCATATAAATAAAAAATATTAGTTTCAAAATTTGGTGTCATTTATTTAAGGGGATATTTGGTTCGTTATTATTTTAGTGTTATATTATATAATTTAGATGTCATAACATTTAGATGTTATTTTTTGTCTAATAATTTTAAAGAAAGAGCGAAATTTTATTATCAAAGAAAAAGAAAATAATTTAGGGCATATTTAGCAATAAGATTATTTTAGTCTTTTCATTAAATTTATAATTTCACTTTGATATACGTGAATAATTGGAAATAAAATTAATTAGTCATATTAAAAATTATAAAAAATATAAAATAAATTTGATTAATATATTAAAAAAAATGTACAATGTTAAATAAATTTTTATAATATTAAAAATTATATATAATATTATAAAATTAATTTAATATTATTTTTGAAATATTTATAATAAATTAATTAATTTAATTTTTGATAGGATCAAAATAACATGAGAACTAAATAGGCTTTTGTTAGGGTTTGAAAAGTGGTCAAGTGTAACTAAGACCCATTATGATTGGGTTAAAACAACAATTAATAAATAATATAGGATTTAATGAAAATAAATCTTATTTAAATACTTCTAAATTTCAATTATAAATTAAGCTGAATTTTAAAATTATTATTACTTCTTTCATTTGTTATTACAACTTCTATAAATTTTAAAATGCAAAATTTTAGTTTTGGATTTACAGAACACTGAATTCATCACAAATTACGCATTTCACCATCTTTTAGTAAATATTACACATATCACACTCTTTTTATATTTCTATTGTTACAATAGAAATGTAAAACCCATAAGTAAAGTAATGAATTTAGTGTGATATGTGTAATATTTACTAAAAGATGGTGAAATATATAATTTGTGATGAATTCAGTGTTTTGTATGTAATTTTATTTTTTTTTACTGTTGAAATTGTAGAATTAAAATTACCTATCACGTGCACCGGACCACAGGCACCGATCGGTTCAGACCGCGGTTCGTCCTAGTACGCCCGGTCGTAAATTCGAGTCCGGTCGGACCGGATCGCGGTTCATTGTTAACCCGGTCAGTCGATTCGACCTCCCACCCCTGGTACTTCTGGTTGTTTTCCCTCTTCCGTAGATCGCTCTCTCTCTCTCTCACACACACACATACACACACGCACATCTGTGCTTCTTCGTGGGATACATCCTCGAGGGTCGGATTCTGGCTACCAGGAATGGAGTCGGACGAGGAGGATTTTGTTTTTTATGGGACGCCAATCGAACGGGAGGAGGACACATCGGCTCGCAAGAGAAAGGCCATCGTGGAGGCTGGTAGCTTCCGAAACATGCCTTCGTGGAAGCAAGAGGTGGTTGCTCCTTCCTTTTTCTGTTTCTCGTATGCTCTTTCAATTTGAAACCTTTCGTACTCTGTATTCCGATATAGCAGTTTACTCTAAAATACATTGAAACTTCAGCATGATTCTAGATTAAGCAAATCAAACCAATTTTAAAGTAATTTCATATTTAAATTTATCCATAATGCCTTTTCAAATCATTCAAACAAGTGCTTCAATTACTAGCTTATTTAGTCTAAATTTACCATGAAACAATTCAAATTAGCTTAAGTATCACTCAATTTGGGATGTAAGATGTTGCAATAATAGTATCAAAGCCGATCTATCATAGTATGATTCGGTTTGTGAGAACCAGACGGAAGTTAGTGGGCCTATGATGATCTTGGATCGAAGAGAGCGAGGAGTGATCGCTGGAGTGATGTCCATATGATTGAATTAGAATTATCTGGACAAAGAGCGGCTTTTGGTAGGCTTTTAGGTGGAGGGGTATAAGAATGAATTGTATCTCATCAAAAATGAAGGAGAGTTACTAACCTATAGAAGTAAATCTTGTGATAACCCGTAACCGAAGAGGATAGGGAGTGATTGTCGATGTGATGTTCATAGATTGACTTAGAATCATTCAGATAAGGAGTGACTCCTAGCAGACTTCTAAGTTGAGAAACATAAAAATAATTTATCCCATATCGAAAAAGAATGTGATTTTCTAGGTTGTATAAGTAAACAGTGTGATCCCAAGTGTTAGAATTACTTTTTAAGATAGTGAGGTTAATGATAAGAAATTCCTCAATTAATCATGCTTAAGCTAGAGTATTACCAAAATAGGTGACCTTGTGGAAAGTACTCAAATTACGCAGTTAGCTGACGTCAAAGAGAACAAGCCTCTATATTTGGGACACGGGATGTTACATTATGGTATTAGGGTCGACCTCCCATAATACAATGTGGTTTGAGTATGAATCAGGTAGAAGCTAGTGGGCTTATGACAACTTCATGATCAAAGAGAGTGAGGAATAATTGTTGGGGTGATATCCATATAATTGAATCAGAATCACTCAAATAAAGAGAAGCTCTTGACAAGCTTTTAGGTGGAGGGGCATAAGAATGAATCGCCCCACATCGAAAAAACCGAAGGACATGTTGTCGTGTCATGTCAACATCACCTTGAAAAAGCCTAAAGACATCATCTATCACAGATGTAGTAGGTAGTCAGGCACCATTAGATTTTACCGGAGAGTGTGGCTCAGCCTCACTTTTGACTCTTCAACATTTAGGTTCCGATAATTGGAAACATGGCCACGAGAATAATAGGCTACCTCTAGGGCATATGTCCCCTGAGCTCCACATGAGAGGTTTTCATTTCTTGAATATCATCTCTCATTTGGAGTAGGATGATGTTTTGTTGTTCTTTTGTTAGCCACTCTTGATACGCTCTACGATTCCTAGTTATCAGGTTACAATCCAAAAAATTCATGTCAAAATGACCTAGATTGGGTCGTTTTCTAAGTTTATGGGCTGAAGTTGGACATAAATATAATGCAAAAATGAAGTTGAATAAGTGCAGAAGGACTGAAATGAAATGCAGAAAAGTAGAATCAGAAAGCAGATTTGAGTTCGAAAAACTGCAGAAAGTAGTGAGAACAATCCAGAATTGTAGAATTATCCTATAGAAATTTCTAGAATTACAAAATGTAGAATTTATACAATTACCAAGAAATTGTGCAGAATATTTCAAATATGCAATTAACTATAGGATTAAGCAAAAATCATTCCAAACCAAGATCATTTAAGTCTAGGAAACCATAAATTAACTTGCTCTCATACCAATTTGATGTAGTATGAGACCGACTAGATTCCAAACAATGAACTGTGTGCATATTAAATCTTGAAGTATATAGAGTAGCTAAGATGCAACTTCAAGAGAGCTTTACATAAAGGTTTAAAAACAAATAAAGCTCTGAATTAGTGAATCACCACATCATGAAAATATAGGACTTCATTCACTTTGAGGGCTTTGATTTGGGTCAGATTAAAAGGGCGTTCAAAATATAACATTTAGAACATTTAGGGAATATAGTCCAAATTAAGGAGAAATTCTTTGGGTTGGAATCCAAATAAAGCAAGCGTATTCAATCCATCACATAAGCAAGAAATCTTATCACAGACTATATCAAATCACCAAATAAATCCCAATACATGTTTTCAAGAGAGAAATAAAAACATAATCCATGTAGGGGAAAGAAAACATTAATAATATCATGTAGGGAGAAAAATAAAGGGGAAATCAAGAGGAAGTTAGTAAGATTCCTTTAGGAAAATCACAACCCCAAAGTCCATGATCAGTGTTGTACGCTATCGAAATAGACCGACATCTCATCGATCTAGGTGAGCTCCATCTAGTGGTCGGCAGGGGCGGTGCTGGGAGGTGGAAACCGATATCACCAAAGGAATTTCTCCTTTGGCTCTCCAAGGCGTGACTATGGCATTGACTCGGGAACAACGCACCAGATGACGGAATTGGCCTGGGAACGATGGCAACTGTGGTAAGTTGGTGGTAGAGCAAGGAAGCCAATCAGTGTAGGGGAGAAGCTTCTTTTTAAGTCTCTTAATTGAATATAATAAGGTCCCGTTTGTCTAGGAGTTTAAAATTAACCTAGTTTAATTTTAACCAGGCATATCACATCACACATAAAATTTAATATTAAAAATTAAATTTATTTCACATCCTACACATATTACTAAAATAATAACTAACTTATATCACATCCCTCACATATTCCAACATAATAACTAACTTTATATCACATCCCTCACATATCCCAACATAATAACTAACTTTATTTCACATCATTCACAACTTTCAATAAAAAAATATCTCCATCCAAATTTAATTTTAACCTTCTTAAATTTAACCTTACAAACAAACAGACCCTAAGTGGCTAACTTTAATCCCATTGGAACTATTCCATATAGTAGATCTCCACTAATCTTTACTCTTGATTACCAACCAAATTGATCATCACCATGCTTTAACATCATCCTAATCTAGAGCTACGATTTAATTACTTAGGGTTCAAGCAAGGGGATGGGTGGCTAGCTATGCTTCGGGGGAGGGGGTTGTGGTTTACATAAGCCCATAGATTTCATAAAAAGTACAAAATATATTGTCCCTCCATATTTGAAAACTTTACACTCACCCAAGGCTCATGAATACAAAATGTCCTCATTTTCACATCCAAAAAAAAAATCAAAATAAAATGTTCACATAAATATAAAATAAATTACAAGAAATAAGTAAAGTTGTGCAAATAGGACAACGATAAAATTGTACTTAGGATATGTACAATGTCGTCATTGGAATCGATAGCTGGGTTGCTTTGCATCACACTTTTATGGATTGCCTCTTCTTTTGGTGCAACCCCTACCATGTAGCCTCCTTTCTTGCATGGGCTCCATCAAGTAGAACTTTTGAATCAAGCACTTGAACTGATCCTAGGGGATTCACATCTTCTTCATGTTGAAGGTGGACATTTCACCATGTCAAGCATAGTGGGTGAGCTTCAATCGAGTAGAATTAACTTTCTTGAACATGTTGTTCCTTTAGACATTGAAATAAGTCTATAACAAGATAAGCCACATGTCTAGATTCTCGAATTGATCCTTCAGGGAAGTTTAGTCTTAGCTTCCAGGTTGAATAGTTATGGATTTTTATTATAAGTGGGAAGGCCAATGGCATCATTGTCTTTCTCATTTCTTTTAAAGGTGATTGGGAAAGCATCTTTTTCCTCAATGACTAAATGAGCAGTTCAAACTCTTGGGCAATCACACAAGAAGATGAAAGGTCCATCATCTTAGTTATATGCATAAAAATGTTTCCTAGATGTTCAAGTACCAGTGGATACTTGCTTGAAGAACTTGATACTTATAAGCATCATCTGTTGAACATAAAATTGTCATGAATTATGCAAATGATTTAGCGACGTCAAAGAAGCTCTACTTATGTAGACTATGAGAATTAAATGATGAATTCCATTGCTCGGTGATTTTTCATTGTCCATTTTTGCTGATCTCTGATTTTGATCTGTTAATAGACTTTGTAGTGATTCATCAACGCCATAGACCCATAGCCAAAAGATGATATTTGAGTGTTTAAGCCCAAACCCAATGATTTGTCCCGTCAAGATGGAGCCTTTACCTGATCTTGTCAGTTGCATGGGGTAGAATTATGATCAATAAATCCAGAGGAGACCATTTGTTGATGAGAGATGCTCAAGCAGTCTTGCAATGCATTGTTCCAAATGATTAGCAGATCTTCTGAGTCGGCCAAGTGGACAGACAGTTGATGATCTTATTAGTCAGATTCAAGATGAGGCGTGGATGCAGATGCTGTAGAGCTGAATGTAGATCTTGGCCTGAGAATGATGCTTTATCAGGCGTCCTGTGTGTCTGAGCTCGAGTTGGCATATTTTTTTCATTTTTGTCTACTCATTTCCTGTGCATATTAGTTTTACTCAAATTGTGTTGGTCTAAGATTGATACTCAAATTGTGTTGGTTTAAGATAGATACTGCAAATCGATCACTTTTTTGCCTTACATGTGGCTTCAGGAGAAATTATGTCAATTTGATCTTTGAGTAGATTTTGAATTGTTAATTTTGACTTCTTCCATTCTTAATGATGCATTACAAAGAACTTGTTAAAACATAGGTTAGAGACGAGGAAGGTCGACGGCGTTTTCATGGAGCATTTACAGGAGGTTTCTCTGCTGGATATTATAATAGTGTTGGCTCCAAAGAAGGTATGTGTAACTAGCATATGCAATATATAATTGTTGAAATTTGGTGAAACTACTTTCATGTTTTTCCTGATGCAGGTTGGACTCCACAGGCATTTACATCTTCAAGAAAAAATAGGTCGGAAATGAAAAATCAAAGCATCTACAGCTTCCTTGATGATGAAGATATCAAGGTTGTTTGCATCACAAGTAGTGCAACATGGTTTCACGTTATAACTCCCTCTTTAGATATTAGATGTTCTAAAGAAAAAGTTGATCTTTTCAGCTGTTGTTACATTGTATAATATGTTTTTTATTGGGCTGTCAATGACACTAGTTGGAGCAAATTGGGATGTACTTGAACTTGATTTATACATGAACTTCCAAGTTGAATCATCTAGAAATGGGTAAATTTTGAGTCAAATTAAGTTTCACTTGTATGCCATCAATGTCATGATGTTGAAGGAAGGGTACTATGGGTTGGATCTGAGGAAAATGGCTTAGGCTCAAGGATACAACAAGCTAGCAACAAGCTAGCAACAAGCAAGGACGTGTTGAAACAAATAGAATTTAATATGATTTATAATAATAGGTTTATTATTTTGTAGTGTTATTTTTTGCAAAAACTTATATTAAAGTTGAGTTAAAGATTTTTGGTGAGACGACTGTGGCCCAAACTCAACTCATAATTATATGTAATAATGCTATCAATGTCATGATGGGAAAGGGTGCAATGAGTTGGGCATGAGTTGGCTCTGGGCTCAAGAACGCAACAACAGACAATGATGTGGTGTAAAAAATAGATTTTTTCTATATTATAAAATAACTGCCGTATTAATTATGATTTATAATGATATATTTGTCATTTCTATTGTTTTACTAAATTTATATTTAATTTGACTCAAAATAGATTTGGCTGAGTTAGCTTTGACTTGAACTTGACTATAAAATACCTTCGGTTTATCAATATGACTTTAAATTACCTGACTTGGAGTTAGTTAAAAAATTTGAGCAAGTTTTCACCAAGTCTTTAAGTTCGATTATTTTTGCTAGCGCTATGCTTGAAATTACCATTATTCATAGGAAACAACATTCCTGCACTAAATTTTTTTCCCCCTTGCTTTATTCTGTAGGATATGGGAGGGAAAGTATTGGACACATCTCTTAAGTTTGATACTTTTGGTTTCACAGCAGTAGACCTTGCTCGTAAACAGGCAGAGAAGGAGCAGAAGAACAGGTTCCTTATTTCCTTTGTAGCAAGTATATTGCTAATACAACCCTATTTTGTACCTGAGAAAAAAAAAAGAGTTCCTTTCCTCAGAGGGACTGCTCTGTTCTCGTATTCTGACACCTTGCATTTAGTCAATTCAATAAAAATATTTGTTTTTATTTGCCTAGTAAAGGGAAGATTCAAGTACCTTTGATATTAAATGGCTTTTGGCTGGATATTTAATCAGTTGGATTAACTTAATCATAATTGATATGTTTTGATTAGTTCATCATAATTGATATTAAGATTATACTACTCGGGCTTTTGTGGATTATAAATTCATATTTTGGTTTGATTAACACAGTCTTCACAACGAAAATTGAATTTGCGTTGTATCTCTCTCTTGGCTGCTTTTTTTTCAACACCTCTCTTAGCTTCTAAATGTATTCAAGCAAATACATATGCCCAAACACAAAAGTGCATAAGGGACACATTGCCTGTTCTCTTCAAGAGTCGTTGGGTCCATTTTAATTAGGCCAGGAATAAGGTTCCATACTAGCGGTTCATTCCCAAGAGACGTTTTATTGAATTTTGGTATCGTGTATAATGTTGGTACCATTACAATGGCTGGCATCAAAAGATATGGTGGGAATAATTTCCAGGCAATGTTATATAAGGCAGAAGTTATTATTGTAATATGGAAGTGAAATTAGATTTTGTATATGTTGCATTATTATTTTGTTATCCTTAAAGATGTACCTGTTCATTGTACCATGATTAAGCATGTAAAAATGATTAGCTAATTTTTTTATGTGAGGTGTAATATATTATGCATGATTAACTAATTTTTGATGTGAAGTGTAATACATTATATAACATTGTGACTGTAGATTGAATATGTCAGGACATAATGATTATTATAAATAAATACGTAATTTTGCGAGATGCATAATTTTTATTTCTATGAAATTAAAAGAAATATTCAAGAAGTTTTTAGAAACGGTCTTTTTGAGAAGTCCCAACATGTGCTCCATCTCTTGGTTGGCGGGTTGTTTTGCTACTGATTCATGGACTATGCAGCTCAATCTAAAGAAGCCTGAAGAGCCAATTAGGATCTCCACTAGGGGTCGTGTGCATCCCTCTCAACGATTGATCTTTTTAAATTATTGCAAAAAGTATAATTTGCGAACATCTCCCACTTTTCTCAATTTTCTATTGCGGACTATGTCATGATCAAGCAGCCATGCAATGTATTCACTCTTGGCGGTAGGAAGGTTGATCTCTTTAAAGAATCTTCCTTTAGCTTTGTGGTTCTAGTTGGCATAGGACAAGGATAGAAAGAAGTTACAACATGGATATGTTAGTTTGCAAAGCGATGATTTACCTAAAACCATTTGTTTTCCTTGCTTTGTATTGAATGCATCTTCTTTGTACTGATGTTTTTGTTTGTTGGATGTTTGCAATGTGTATACCGTTCTTCACTGTTGATGTGTTTTTGGAAGGCATTTTTAAGATAAGGACTTAGTTCTTATTGGGGATAGTGAACCTTAGCATTCAAATTGCATGTTCAAGTCTATCTTAATTGAAGCAAGTTTTTTCACTCTTGGTTGTGCAGCCTCCATTTTTTAGGCTGGTTTTATCCTTGCATTGTTTCAATGTTTTAGTTGATGGAATTTGGTGAAGTATATTTTCTTTTCTTCTGAATAGTTTACTTCCTGCAGATCTTGAGTAGAGAATGTTTGTCTTTCTCTTTTAGAACTTATATTTGGGTTTACAACTTGAATCACTATTTGTTTTTATCCTCAAAATATGATGATTTTGTTACTTCAATCTGAATAGAACATGCAAAATTTTGCAACATAAGACCTTGTGGCCTTTAGTTTTCTTTATGCTACTGCTCAGTTTGTTACAATTGATCTTAAACACAAATCGAACCTATGGGACCTTATAGTATTTGTTCAGTTTTTGTGGAGATGTGTAAAGAAACTTGAAGATAGCTTTTTCCAATGCATTAATCATCCTTTCTTTAGCAAAATACATTTAAGACCGTTCTTATTTGAATGTAATGAATTGTATTTTTTTTTGCAGGCCTTCAGCTATCCCTGGACCTGTTCCTGATGAACTAATCCTTCCAGCATCAAGCTCTATAGGTTATCATCATCAAATAAGCATCACCTTTGCATTTTATTATTGTTTTACTTATCCCTTCATTAATTAATCTGTGTAGGTATAAAATTATTGTTAAAAATGGGTTGGCGACAAGGCCATTCACTCAAGGAGACTAAGGCTAATTCATTGTATGGTATGCCTTTTATTAACACTCTCTTGGATTCTTCCATGTGATGTATTTTTCCTCAGTAATGGTTTTCTGATGGGCATTGCTTTTTCTATTTTTTATTTATGACATTGTTGTTTGTTTGCCTTGTTTTATTTTAACCTAGGTTAAAATTAATCTTATAGGTCACATCCTATATAGAGTTCAATATTAAATTAACAATATTTCAAATTTAATACAAACTCCAAGTTTAAAATTAACTTTATTTCACATACTACACACCTTCTAAAGTATAACTAACTTTATTTTAAATT
The DNA here is from genome assembly GCA_002786265.1 of Apostasia shenzhenica. Taxonomy (NCBI): domain Eukaryota; kingdom Viridiplantae; phylum Streptophyta; class Magnoliopsida; order Asparagales; family Orchidaceae; genus Apostasia; species Apostasia shenzhenica. The sequence goes on from KZ451906.1 coordinate 958,528, forward strand.
TTTCACAAATCTCAAAACAAAAACATCACATTAAGGGTTATCTTTTACCTCAATTAAAAATATCACAAACGAAGTTGTTTGTTTATAGCTTGCAATTGGTGTCATTTCAGCTAATCAATGCTCTTGGAATTTACTGAACTAATATATTCTTGCTTTAGATGCACGTAGGGAAGCCAGAAAAGCTTTGCTTGCATTTTCTGGTAATTTGAGAGAACAATCACATATTGAAGCAGGTCAGTATAATTCTGGGGAATACCCTGAAATGGAGGCCGATTCTGTTTTTTCATCGCAAAACACTCCGGTTAGTGATCTATAAATATCTTTTCTTATTCCTCCCTTTCTACCTACTTTACATCTCTGAATTTAATTTATTTGCATTCAAGTGATATCACTAATTTTGGCGTGATGCTGATCAGCAATATGTGAAATCTAAATCATTGAAACATTTTCATGTAGGTTCAAATTTTATTTGGAGTTTAGACTTAGCTATTTGAGATGCCATTCTCCTGTAATTAATCCATGATTTTGTTGGTGGTTTTTTTTATAAATAATTTTGATTGAGTATTTTCTTAAAAAATGAATAGAAAGCATTTTGATTGGCTCTTGAAGTTGCATGAGGTCAGCACATCTATGACATGAAATCATTGGAATTTGGCTACAACTATAAATACCTTTGATTGCTAATCATGAACCTTGTATTATTCATATCCATTTCTATTTGTGTGCAGAGACTTCAATGACTTCAATGCTGAACCCTTAGTCTATAGTCATTGCCATCTTAGTTGTAGTTTAGATTATTTGAGTCTAGTTGATGTTCTATTTGGTCCCTCAATTTGTACTTGGGATTATTACCTTGTCCTACATCAGTCTTCTCTTACACTATGGATGAATCTTCAGTCATTAATTGACCTAAAAGTTAAGCTTGTAGGTTATGGTATAAAAATAGAGTTGTATATTTATACACCCCCTCATGTTCTGCTTGAAAGTATGGTTTCTTTTTTTTTTTAACCTGATGTCATTAATAGTTGGAGTGTCTGGGTTAGAACTCAATATCTCTGGCTCTGATACTATTGTTAAATTTTAGTAATCATTGACCTGAAAGTTTACTGTTGTAGGTTATGCCCCATATATAAGCAGCATTATATTGACGCATAATATCTTGTTTTTTATGGCTGTAGTATTTTTTTTGTTCTTGTTCTCATCATATTATTCATCTCATGAGATTTAGCATGCCAACAATACCTTTGGATTTGCTGTGATTTTATTTCTTTTGAATTTCGAAAAAAAGCTTCTTTGCAATTTACTCATCATATTATTCACTTCACGTATTTAAATTGCAGATTTTTTTGTTGGCTTTTTCATTCATGACAAAATTCTAAGTACATTTTGTGAGATTGTTATTGTAATTCTTATAATATTGAAGCTATAGCCCCACATTTTTACCTCCATTTTCTCCATCTTCCTTGTTTTTTAATATCCAGTCAAACAATATGGCTTGCTCTATACTTGTGGAATATTAATTATCAACTTCTTATTTCTTCATAAAATGCCTTTTTCCTCTACAAATGTGCTTTAGTAGTTTTTCTGGTGCCCTACGTGAAATTTTACTTCTCGGCTTTTCTTGGTATATAGGTGTATGTCCTTAACCCAAAGCAGGACCTATATGGCCTGGGTTATGACCCTTTCAAATATGCTCCTGAATTTAGAGGTGACTAAAATTTATTAGAGATTGGATTTACCATTCTTCTATAAAATTCTAGAAATTTTTTTTTGAGTAAATTGTCTTTGGGTCCCTGAGGTCACTTGAGTGTTTCAAACAGGTTCTTTATTTTCAAAACTTCAATCAGGTCCCTAAGTAAGTTTCAATCAGATCCTTTTAGGAATTAAAGGGACAAAAATACTTCTTCCCTCTCCCACCTCTAGTCGTGCCGTTGGAGTGCATGCTGTGAGCACGGCGGCTCGCGGCCACTTTTGCAGGCTTGCAAAGCAGGGCGAGGGCTCATGGCTTGCACCCACGCAGGGTGGCCGCATCGGCCTCTCGCTCATGTCCCTTACGCAAGCGCGGAGCCTCTGTGGCAGCTTGGCTTGCGTGCACCTAGGCCGCCACCACAGTCGTGTGCTGACCTAGCCTGCGCCTGTTAGCCACTGCGCTTACGGCCTACGCTCTTGCGGCACCGCCAGAGGTGAGGGAAGAGGTATTTTTGTCTTTTTAATTTCTAAAAGGACCTGATTGAAACTCTTAGGTATCTGATTGAAGGATTTTGAAAATCAAAGATTTGTTTGAAACACTCAAGTGATGTGTAGTGATATGTTTCTTTGTTTCATTATTCTCAGAGAGGAAGATGCTACGTGACTCTAGGAAGAATGATGTGGGTGCCAAACAAAGCCTTTCAAGCAAAGGGAATCTTTTAGCTCCAAAGTGTAGGATGATCCTTTGTCACATTGTTTGCCTTAATGTAGATAATTTTTTCTCTACAAGACAAGTTAGTTAAATTACTTCAGTACGTAACTATTTAAGTTATTTCCAACAATTTTCCAAACATCATAACCTTTCACTCAAACATCAGCAGGAAAATATGCCCCGGGTTTTGGAATTGGAGCATTAGAGGAACTTGATATCGAAGATGAGGATATTTATTCTTCTGGTGAGCCTTTTCAACCATTGTCCTTTTGATGTTGACTTCATAGTCTATTTTTCTGATACTTCACTAATCTTGTTATCAAAATGGAGGGTTGGAACTTCTGAAATCACAATTTTACATCCAGTTACAAGAGAGTTGGGTGCACGAGTGCTATTCTAGGTTGTGATATGCGTTTGACTTGTACGATGTACTTAACATGCCTTCATCAGCCTAAATTTACCCATAGTTTTTTAGCTTATGCATTACACATAAGGAACAGGACTGATGGATGATTCAGATATGCATCAATTCATGAATGTATGTCAGTAGGGAACATCTCAAACGGGTATAGGAAAGAGCATGAATAAGTTGTCTTTATTATGGGAGTTCAAGAAATAAGTTGGACTGTATGATCTTATTTGAGTGAGATCACTGATGGATATAATATGAGGCGGCAGGCACTACATATTATTGCTATTATTAAATATTGTTCAGAGACGACCAAGAAATGCAAGTACATCGGCTTGGAAAAAAAAGCTGGCTTTTTACTTATTTTGGTTTTATTTTTTGAAGGTTCATTTATTTTGTTTTGTGATGAGGTGGTGAGCAGGGGAGAGTTTGCTTCCAAAATGTCAGACGTCCTAATTTGACTACTTTGTCATAGACTAAGGATATGCAATGTTTGTTGTTCTACATTCCAGAAAATATTGTGCTGAAAGAAACATTCCATGGTAGCTTATTGCTTTAAAGTTTTTTATTTGCATTTTTATTACGCAAAAGAGTAATTTCTGTTGACTTTGGTTAGAAATCTTTGTATACATTTTTTCTATTTGGAACTTCCTTTCTCACATACAACTATCCTACTTTCTGGCTATTACAAAGAAGCATTCTCATAGTTCTTTGGATGCTAACTGCTTTCCGTTCATTACCCACCCTCCAAAATATTATCGAGATTGCTTGTCTGTCTCATGTGGATCTATATACTTTAGCAGTAAAAGAGACATTGTTCTTATGGCCTACCTCTTGGAAAATAATTTAACTTATGCAGTGTATTATTGTGATTGAAATCTTCATGTTTGGCTTTATCTTCAAAGTCTCTTACTTTCCTTCTGTAGGCATTGAAATAGTTGGAACTGTAGTCCAAGAAGATGAACCATCAAGAAGTATAACAACTGATGGACCAAGGCTGGAAAACACAAAGCAGGGCGTTCTGCGTGGTTTTAGAGTTGCATCAAACTCTGACTATAATTTAGAAAGGTAGCTATGTTTACCAAATTTTCTGATATTTTCTCATGATGTTTGTCTTCTCAATATTGACTTGGAAACAATGGAATTGTTTTTAACTTCTCTTTATATTTTGGATTTGTTTGGCCATTTGATCTGATTTGTTATTGGGAGTTAGTAAAGCCTTAAATTTGTGAAATACAACTCAGTGGAGATGGGTGTAGACCCTACGAAGCTTTAAGGAATAAGCTATTCCTTGCTGATACAAAAGAAAGAAACAACATATAGAATGACTTTGAATAGCGATGATTGATGAAGTATGGTTCCATTTACTTTCGTTTTAAATATGAAGTAGAACTTTTTCTTTGTTTCTTAAATTCCACGCTTGATTCAATGTGGAAGACTAGAAGATCATGCAAATTGGTGCATTTGTCGTCAAGCTTGTGATTACTTGTATCGATATATGAAGTACTCAATTTCCATAAAGCCTTGAAAGCCAATTAATTGGCACAGGAGTTTTATTGTACCTTTTTTCTTATTAAAATCATCAATGAACTTCGAATCATATCTTGGGCCATTGGAAACTTGACGGAATACGAGTGTAAACCATACTTGTAAGAAAATTCAAAAGTAATAAAGGTGATTCCAATTTAGCATCTTCCTGAAATCATATATTGCTTCTATTAGTAATTTGGTAATTCATCTTCGCTGACGAAACAGATGCATATCTAATGTACGAAATAGAATGTAAGCATCATGCTCTAGTTATTCAAGACACAAGCACAAAACCTTGTGAAATTATATAAAATATCTTGATGTTTATAAACTGTTATAACAGATTTCCGCCGCCTGTCATTCCACTGGATTTTAAACCTCATTACCAATTTGCATCTCCTCTTGATACTTTGGACAAGTTTTTGGAGCCACCTCCTCCAGAAGTGCCTCCACCAGAAGATGAGAGTTTGAAAATCTTAATTGATGGGTTTGCAAATCTGGTTGGTCGGTGTGGTAAAATATTTGAAGATCTTTCTAGAGAAAAGAACAAATCAAATCCATTGTTTTCTTTTCTCAGTGGCGGTAGTGGTCATAATTATTATTCATGGAAGTTGTGGGAGGCAAAACGCAGGCATTCTGATCAGCAAAAGCCGTCTGATGTGCTATCTCATCCATCTGATCGGAGCATGACAGCTGACACTCGAGGAAGAATTTTGGGTGAAAGGCCTTTGGAAAGAAGTTATAATGATTCTGTTAAGTCTGACACCTTGAAAGATGCTGTCCACTTTCAAACCAACCTTTCAGATACGTTCACAAAACCTGCAGTACTTGTGAGTAACTTAAGTTTGAGAGGATTAATTTATAGTCTTATACCCTTGTTTTCTTGGCTATCAGTTCTTCAGTGCAAATGCTTGTTGACTTAATATTAATGCTTCCACATTCATGGTTCGGTTCCATAGGTTGGTTCATCAGAATGTGCTAAACCTTTTCAATATGACCTTGCAAAACAAGAGAGGTTTGAGCAGTTTCTTAAAGAGAAGTACCAAGGAGGCCTTCGTTCTTTAACTTCTGGGGGAGCAGATAAGATGTCAGAAGCTGCACGAGCTCGTGAAAGATTGGATTTTGAGGCTGCAGCAGAGTCAATCTCAAAAGGGGAAATGAAACCAACTGATAGTCTACATTCAGACCAGAATTCTATTCAGCCATCAAATGCTGGAGATTGGCGCTTTGTGTCATCAGCTGGAGGACCGGTTGGAAATACCCATCCCATGAATGCTCTTACCTTGTTATCTTTTTTTATATTTATATACAATTTGGTTGTTATCCAGAGTTCGCAAGATGAAGAGAAGCTTTCTGGCATACTTGTACCAAAGAGGGAAGAATTCCAGTGGCGACCTTCACCCCTTTTGTGCAAACGCTTTGACATCATTGATCCCTATATGGGCAAGGTACTATCAGCTTACATACAACGCTATTTTTCTTTAGGATGTGTGAATCTTTATTTCAAGCTAACCTTTATTTTGAAACTTCACAATATCAAGTAGTGGGAGAGTATTCTTTTGCATATTTCTAAGCTATCAATCCTATGAGATACACTTCACCTGATGTATTAGTTATGTAGATAATTTGTTGTAAGATAATATACGTGGATTGAATCTTCAAACTTGTAAGTTCCTCCGAATCAAATTGAGTATTGGATTTGTTCATGGCATACACTAACATCAAAAATCTATTGGCAGAAATTCTATTGATAAAAATGGTAGTTTGATTTTTATTTTTTTTCCCATCAATGGACTGCACCACAGTCCTAAAAGGACAAAACCTTGATCTATGACTTAAATCCATCGTTCCACAAAAATCCTTTACAAATTTTGTAACATTTCCTGAAGGGTGAATTTCTTGAGGTCCCTAAGATATGGGGACATTGCGCTCATGCTCACATTTTAAATCATCTTATTTGGCCATTTCCAAATCTATTTTTTGTTCCTTGAACCAAAAATTTTACTGTTAAGCAGATCCATGTGACTTATCTTTTGACCAATCATCAATTTTCCGAACCTTTAGGATGCATTTGTTTGGCCAGATTAATTTTAATCCGGTTAGGTTAAATTTTGATTAGAACTTTTTTGAGATATGTGAAATATTTGAAATAAAATTAGTTTTATTTTGAAATGTATGTAAGAAATGAAAGAAATTTTATGTTTTTGTTTAAAATTTATGTAAGATATGAAATAATGTTGGTTTTAATGTTAGAATTTATGTCGGATTTAAATTATTGTTAGTTTTAATGTTGAAATTTGTACATGATGCGACTTAAGTTAGTTTTAACCTTGGTTTACATAATCTTGACAAACAAACATGGCAAGGTGCCGAAAACACCCTTGCATAATGTGAAGTTGTCTTGAAATCTCCTTATGTATACCTGTGTTGGCAACCTTTGGTCTCAAACATGTGCATGCTTGCTTCAATTAGTGTTGAAAATCTTAGATAATTGCGTGCCTGTTCAGGTGATCTAAACTCTCACAGACTCACAGTCTACGTGAATGTTTTCTGTGCTGGCTAGTCGTGGAATTTCATTCTCCTGTGAAGTACTGCTTTATTATGTAAAACAACATGACCTCAGAACATAACATGCCTCTCAGTTATTTGTGGTTACTATGCAGCTCATCATTCTGATTTCCTTACTCAAATGGCTTCTCTCCACTTGCAGCCACCACCTTTGCAAAGACCCAGAAGCAAAATGGATACACTTATGTTCATAAACGACTCCATTATTGATGCTAAGAGTGAAAGACTTGCCACTGAAAGTAGAGAGTCATCTCTAAATGTGGCAAATATGGATTTACCATTAATTGCCCATTCAGAAACACCGAGTTCGGAGCAAACAACTGCAGAACAATTGGATACCAATCTCCGTGCAAGTTTGCAGAGACCTGTTGATCTTTACAAGGTGCTTATTTTTCATTAAAAACCTTATCTTGACTGAATTTTACAGACATAGCACTGCTCACTTGTTCCATGGAAGGTTTACTCACTATACATTTTCGGGTTGCCCAGGCTATATTTTCTGATGATTCAGATGAAGAAGATGATTCTAAAATTGCAGCCGTTGAACCCAAGAAAAGGTCTGAAGGAGCAAATAAAACTCTGAATCGCTTGGTTGCTGGAGATTTTCTGGAGTCCTTGGGTAAAGAGCTGGGCCTGGAAGTTCCTGAAGATCCCCGTCCGCATGTCCAATTCGACAACGCGGTTTCTTCTTCTTTAGCCAAAGCCATCGGTGGACAAAAAGACACTAACCTCTCATCAAGCAATAACAAAGCTTCTGCAGCACCTGACAACTTTAATGCTGTCATGGGAATCAAGGAAGCACAGATTCATGAACCCAAGCCATCAGGAATTGTAGAGAAATCTGTACATTCAAAGAAGAAATCTGCTAAAGGAGATGGCATTTCTGGCCGTGTAGAAAATGATCTGGAGAAAAAAGAAGCAACTAGAAAACATTACAGCAGTTCACGACGCCAACGTAACAGTTCAGGAACTGATTCTAGTGGCGAGCCGTATCATAGTCATTCCAAATCAGAAAAAGCTTCACTGAAAAGAAGAGATAAAAAGCAGGAAAGATATCACGAGAGCAAAAGAAGGAGATCACGTGGTAGATATTCTAGTGATGCAAGTGAATCTGAGCTCTCCGATGATGCAGAAAGGAGTAGGAAATCAAAACATAGGAGACATTCTGGTCGTTCAAAGTCTAAGAACCGTTGATGTTTTGTAATGCTTCTGAAATTTAATTTTAGAACTCGATGTTGCAAATTGCTGATTGCTTGGTTTTGATTAAATCTGGCAGTTAATGTGGTTCATAGCTAGTTATTTATAGTTCTTACTTTGTTGATTAGTGCTGCTGGTTATTGTGGTTTATTTGATCACGTACAGGGACGAAATGAAATTGAAATAAAATGAATTTATGTTAAAATATATAACATGTGAAAGGGTCATGAATTATATTTTTTTTTTGGAGATTTATATACAAAACATTGAATTCATCTCAAATTATGCATTTCACCATCATTTAGTAAATATTACGCATATTACACTCTGATTATAATAGAAATGTTACAATAGAAATGTAAAACCTATAAGCAGAGTGTGATATGTGTAATATTTACTAAACGATGGTGAAATGCGTAATTTGTGATGAATTTAATGTTCTGTATGTAAATCCCTCTATTTTTTTTCGCTATATTTTATTTTTTCACAATGTCATCCTCTTGTGGCTTCGGGCATATTTGATTGGGATGTCTCTGCTCTATTTTTGCTCTATGTAAGTTTCTTTTCCTATTTTATTACATCTACATATTTCATTTATTTGTTATATTATGTTATCCAGGGTTGATTATTTTAATTATGGTAAGAAATTTTAGACTTTAGTCATTAATTTAAATAAGATAAAAATTATATTTATTAAAATAACAATAACATTTAATTATTTAGAAGAATTGATGATAATTTGAGAATCAATTGAAGCTAAAGCAGACGATTTTATTTATCATTGATTTACTTTATTATGAGAGATGGAGTATTATACATCAGAAATTAATTTGAGTATATAAACAAAATATTATTTTCTAACTAATAATGCTTACGAATAGTAATTACGCATGTAAAGTGTAATTTATAATTAAAATTCTTTATAAATTTTATAATTTTTGAAATTTAGTGTAAATTTTATAATAATTATTAAATATGATATTGTACATGTAATTTTTTATTTTTTTAAATATGAATGATTGAATAATTAAATAGGATATATTTTATTATTATTATTTGTTTTTAAACACTACAATTCTTCCTACTCTAATTGAAAATTATAATAATATAGATTCAAATTTAAGATTCTCTGATTTCAAACAAGCTTTCTCCTTGATGGGCTAAGAAGATTAAGATATACTCTGTATAAAGATTAAAGCCTATATAATAAAATTGTTTATGATTTGAGAAAAATTCAAGCAACTATCTATCAATTGAGTTGCCTCGGATTATTTGAAGATTTCAATTTCAAATTGGTTGTAATTTGAGCTAAATAAAATTTATTCAATTCGAGAATCAAAAAAAAAGAATCAATTTCAATCTGATTCTCAGGTTAAATAAAACTCGGTTACCAATCTTTTTTTCTCAAGTCAAATGTCTTGTCACATAACAAACACATTATGGATAACCTTGCAAATTATATGCATTATATGCCTCTTCATACCTTAATTTCTTTATTACATACTTTTAAAAACATACATATAAAATACTTTATATAATATATATTACAAAAATATCAAGTCAACTCCAAGTTATAGTGATTTCATTCCTACCATATTTCGAGTCACAGAAAACACTACTAATTCGATGTTAAATTGAATGAAATCGAACAAGATCAAGTGTCGCGCATCATTGCCACCTCTAGCATGCACCTATCAAAACCAGCGTACAGTGGGCCTACATAAGTAAAAAAAATCGAGATTAAGTAGACATTTTGTTCGATATTATCTCATATTATATCATATTATTTAAATATCATGATATTTAAATATTATTTTTTAATTAATAATTTTATAATTTTTTCAAACTTCATTAGATATTGTTAAACTAAATAATTATTTCACTAATAACATGATATAACATTTAAATCTAAATTTTTTAAATCAAATTGGAGGTCAAACCAACCAAGTAATTAACTCATGATCCGACTGACTCAGCCAATTGAACTACCAATTCAATCGAACAATCTCATAATTTGAGTAACAGATAAGTATCATTTCATAAATATTATAAATAATTTTTAAAACATCAAAATTAATCTGAACCGTGAATAAAAAAAATTCAAAGAAAATATTAATACTTCAACTATAAGTTAATAAGCTATTAATTAAATTGTACAAATTTAAATTAAGAGAATAAAAAAAATAAGTGATCAACAAATTCACTATACATATTCACAAGCTTTAACTGATTTGACCAATCCATCCGGTTTATCAATCAAATTAATTTTTAGTCATTTCAATTTTATGAACAAATCATTTCGATATAGCGGCAAGTTCACTACCATACTAATCGAACCGTCCGGTCTAGCCCGGCTCTGAGAATGCTGCTTAAATCTAGGAGTATTTGGCACGAGCCTAATTGGGTTCCAAACGTAACGGCGTAGTGCAAATTTTCATTTCAAAGTTCAAAGTGAATTTCAATAAAAATGATTTACAATTGATTCAAATTCAATAATTGACCCTAATACATGTCTTGATCAGTAGAACACATTTGTTAACAAAAAAAATAGATTCTATCTCTGAAATATTACAAAAGTAGGGCAACCTACTAGCAAAAGAAAGAAAAAAAGATCGAAAGCAAAAAGGGCAGACAACATTACAAAAAAAATGTACAAACATGCTTAAAAGTGCTGATATGCATGGATACTACTCATGCATCCAAAGGATTAAAGAAGTTTTTGCAAGCAAGCAAAGCCTTTAGAATTTGAGTGGAGAGCCACAAAGAAATGAGGACGTCAAGCATAGACAGCAAGTAAGCCTTCAACTAGAGAACTTCTCTACCATGAATCAGAGCAAAGGTGGTTCTGAGATGGACTCTGCGTGTAAGAATGAGAGAGTTTCTTCCAGATTCCTCAGCTGTCACTCATTTTTGACCTACCTGAACCACCATCTTTGGATTGCAGATATGGGTGTGTTGAGAAAAGGGGTGTAACGGTAGATGTATGGGTTGGCGGTCCGCCCAATCTCGGCCCAAACGCTCCGGTGAAAACTGGCGGTGGCCGGAGCGTGATACATGAGTTTCAATAGCTGCACACAGGACAAAAAAAAAAAACAAAAAAAAAAAAAAAAAAAAAAGCTGCTTTGCACTTTACTGAGGCGGTATGGCTGCACAATTTAATCTACTTAAAGGGAATAGCTGAAATTTCAAATTATGTAAGAACGTATATTGCCACACGCCTTTGGACAAACTTACAGACTGACGTTAAGCAACTTAAAGAGCTTTACGTTGCATAAGTCTAACTAAAACATATCCTAAACATAAGTGTAACCAGCTTAACTTATATTAGAGCTACCTCCAAAACACAACCACAGAACTAAACAGATTTAACTCTATGAAGCACTGGCACTTCAAAAAACTATGTCGTGTCCGTGTCGGACACACAGACACATGGGGATATGCGAGGACACACGGGGACACCGTGGCGAACACGTCACGTGACGCAATTTAATAAAATAATATTAAAAAAAATTAAAGGATACTTCTTGGACATACAAGAACATTTGGGGACACCTTCACATACTTCTGAAACACTTTTAGGATATTTCAGAGATGCAAGACACTTTTTTTTTTGAAAATGGCAAGCCATAGCATTAAACTAAATCAATAATACAAATATTGTAAAAGTCAACTAACATCCTCCTTGAAGATGTTGCAAAAAACAATTGGAAGAGGCATATCTCTCTCCCGGCAAAAATTACCTAGCGTAGCATAATGAGCCAAAAAGTCGGCTGCACTATTTACGTTACGCGATATATGTGTAATCTTACAAGAAGAGAATGAAAGCAAAATATTTATAATCTGTTCAAGGATAATGTCTCTATTCGGGTTTGCATGGGTTCTAAGATCTTCTGATGGCATTGTTAGTATTCCATTTAGAGCTCTCTTTACTGATTGTTGATGCTAAAAATGATGCTCCATTTGACGTTCTAATATACTAGTGGTACCAACCCATTGTTCCTCTCCTTGTTGCTGATCTGAATAGTTCCATACATGCCGTGTGAAATCTAACTGGCATCGAGAGATTCCATATTGGGACAAGCTATTATGAATGAGTTGTAGCACCTCCATTGAGTCTCCCTCCAACCAAACCCCATATGTCCTAGGCACATCGTCTGGAATGACTCTCAATCCCTCAAGTGCAGCCCATTTCTCGGTATTATGTACCACACTTGTTAGGATTCTTCTACCTCCACCCCTGATAAAAATTGTCATGTGGTCTCTTACAATGTAGCCAGCTCCTGCTATGCCTCCTCTCTGTACTGAACCATCAAAATTAACTTTGATCCATCCAGGAGTTGGGGGAACCCAATTATCTGAGGTGAGGATATATGACCCTAAAAGGGGTATTAGGTTCCAGATGCTTCTATGATGGGTCACTCTATTAACTATGATATTTAGTATATTGTTAGCAATAACCTTTACTGAGGGGACCAGATTGCCATGCACTTTAAAGTTGCGGGCGTGCTAGCAGTAATAAAATATTGTAGCTTCAAGTTGAAGCCGAAGGTCCTATTTATTACATTTGGCTACCCTCGTCATCGTGTCCATCTTTACCTGTAAGGAAATTGTTAATGGAAATAAGTCATGTTGCTGCTGGAGGATATCACGTACTGCTCTATAAAGTTTGCAGTCATAGCCCAAGTGTATAATACTCTCCTCTACTCCACATCCCCACGGGCATGTAGTAATATTAATCAGTCGTCTTCTATACAACCAAGCTCTGGTATCTTTGCATAATCTCCATAAGAAAGCCTGAATCCTTGGCAAAGTAAAGACCCTCCAGCACTAATCACCAGCAAAAGAACTATCCTTCAAGGTGAATGGTATGTTTTAAATACAGGACACTTCTGAGACACATAAGATAAAATTAGATACATTTAATATTAATGTTAAATTTATTTATTAATATTATACATTTTAATAATATTAAACATAAGACTAAACTTATGGACATATCTACCTCCTCTTTATTCTTTTTATTAATATTAAAAAATTTTATTATTGTTAAAATCTTTTTTAATAAAACTAAAACCTATACTTTATTATTATTAAAATTTTAGTTATATAAACCAAAATTCTAAGCTAACTAAGCTAAATCAAAAAAAATTTCTCTTGCTGCCCTTAAGCCTCATGAAAATGAATCAATCGTAAAAAGTTTAAAAATTCTAACTTGACCATTGTCCTTCTCTTATCTTTAACGTCAAGAGCTCTTATCTCCTCTTATTGTCGTGCTCACTGTTGTTGTCCTGGCAAGCAAAATTGTATTTTCTTTTAGGGGCATTTACATACATACCCCTTAAATCATCTTGAATTACATATTAAACCCCTCATTTTTTAATTTTACAACTTAACCCCCTAAATCATCAAAAAATGAAAACTAGTAGAATACGTGTATTTGCAAATATATTTATAATATTTATATATACATATTATTGGTAATAAACATCCAAATAATTATAAATTAGCAAAAACATAGTTTGAAAATCTTGAGAAAGACCTAAATATGTTATTTTTGGATGATTTAGGGGGTTAAGTTGTAAAATTAAAAAATAAGGGGTTTAATATGTAATTCAAGATGATTTAAGGGGTATGTATGTAATTCTCTCTTTCTTTTATTCTCTCACTTACTTTATAAAGTGAACATGAAATCTACATCTCAAATCTCTTCAATGCCGATAACGCTTCTTCTCAAGTTCTCATCTTGATCCTATGAGACTTTTGCACTACTCACAAGTTATTTATACTTAAAAATTCAATTTTGTTCTATATTATATATATTTTTAAGTATGAATTATTAATTTTATTATTATTGTATTTAACGTGTCATGTCGTGTCCATACCTTATGTTTTGGAAAATCGTCATGTCGCACCATTTCATGTCTCAGTGTCCCCGTGTCGTATCCATGCTTCATAAGATTTAAGGCTTTTTAAGCTACTTAAGCCTAATTTAAAATAAGCATCATAAATTCTAAGAAAATAAGTTTTCCTTTAAGCAGGTAAAAGTTTCAGTTCAGCTACTTTAAGCAGCTAAAATAGTTTAACATGAACTTAAGCAGCAAAAGTCTAAGCCATCCCATGAGTAGGAGGAAAGTAACTTAACTCATTTGATTCTAAGATGTTTCCAGACTAAGCACAAAGATATATCAAGACTTATATAGCCGAGGAGCAACTGACCTGCCAGTACATGAATGCTTGCAAAATGTTACGCTGCCAACTGGAACACCAAAATAAACAATATTATTAACAGTAAGGATTAGTAAAACTGACTTAGACCATCTACTCACGAGATTAGTGAGAAGATCAGAAGGAAGCCCAGTGCAACCTCAGCATTCGAGCTAAGGATACTGAGAGTAGTTGTGTTCGCCTCTACCCATAAGCAAGCTTGCTCCAAGTATCTCCTGAACAAGAAACCTCATGAAACGAACACAAAAGCAGTGGAAACTTTCGCAAGTGATATCATCCCACTAGGTGGGACTATAAATAATAGTATATATTAGCTTGATCATGACCGAGGTACAGATCAAATATCATGCAAAAAGAAAGTGTTAAGGACTCAATCCAATATTTTAACTAAAGGATATTAAGACTGGCTATGTTAACTGTATGAACATAAAGTACTAAATATATCAGTACCAACAAGCAATATGTTACAGAAATTGATTTGCCGAGATCAGTGAATGTGCAACAAGACTAAGAAGAATTACGTGAAAATTTGCATAATTGGATCTAAAACAGCTCAGAGCATCACACAGCAGCGTACGTTGAAGAAATAAATTTGAAGCAATCCTCAAAATATTAAGATATGGAAGATAACGAGGAAGTGTTTACAGAACGTCCTCTTAACTGAGCAATATTAACAGTTATACTACGCAAAGGAAAGTATCCCATAAAGAAGGAATGACCAATGGCTTCAAAGCAGAAATATGACGTCATCGAATGCACAATGCACAATTCTAAAAGACTTAATAAGACGCACAATGCACAATGCACAATTCTGAATGACTTGCAATCTCTTTTCTTAAGATGACTGACGGCTTGGGTGTGATCTGGAGATCAAAATGGCCAAATTATAGGCACGTGAAATCAAAAAAGAGATTAGCAAGGAGACAGAAATTCAGATCCACCAAGACATATTAAGCTTAATAGGTAAGAGGATGGATCCAAGCCACAAGCAAACAGAGTAAGCACCTCATTCCCTTTCATGTGACACAAGGGAAAACCATTAAAAATCAACTTGCTTTTCATAAAAAAAGAAATCAACTTGCTAATCTTAGGGTTGTAATAGCGAGGACATGGTGGAAATTTGGGCTTGTAATAAGCTTGGGTGGCCACCTATGGGAGAAAATTTGCAGGACTTTAATTACCTTATCACATAATCCTCTCTCCGTATCCAACCTCAATCATATTCTACCTTTCATTCTAAAACCTCCTGTATTGATGCAAGCCAACAACAAGAGAAATATTATCACTCCTAGAGGACTTATCATTACTTTCCTTACCTCAATCTCCTTTGCTTTTTCCTAACCCCAATGGTTTAAAAGAGAACAAAACAAGAAAGAACTGAGAAAGTGAGAACATTAAGTAGAGCAAAAGTGTTTTTAGCCAAGTTTAAGTGATGCCCAATAAAGAATGGAGAAGAAAAACCTACTTTCATCAATCCACTTTAGTTGAGCTCATACTGGGAATGGTCATTCTAACAACTGACTAGTTACAGACTAGGTTATGTGCAAAAGCAAGCATCATCCCTCAACAAATATATGATTTTTTAGTGCCTAGATAGATGCAAAGAAAGATGGTTACACAGCCAAGCTAATGCACATAACGACCTCATTACATATAGCAAAACTCACACTACCAAACTTCAGAAATGAATCTACATGTTAAACAGGTTCTTTCTTACCGGTAAAATAGTGAACGAGAAAAATTACTCCTCAAGAACTTGGCGACACGTTCAATTGCCCAGCAAACCACAGGTATTAAGGCAACTGCAATATGTAATTCAAGGGAATCATTTGACCATGAAAATGTAACCAACTGATTAAGCATAACTACTAGCCACAGAGGAATAGAATTAAGAATTGCTTTAATAACATATTCTCACATTTAAAGTGCATTCGAGAAGAAACAAACGTAAGGCAGTAGATGCCATGCATAAAATCCTTTGTTACAATTATTGATAGGAACCACATTTGCAAAGCTTGGAGATTCCAAGCTCTTGGTTTCTGCCAGGAAGAAAAATTTCTTAGCAAGCAGTGGCAAACAAATCAACTACTGAAGAACATAAGTTTGTCTATTGTTACAAACTTACACCATATAGATTATACAATGAGTAAAAGGAAGACAGAGCAGTGCCTAGCAGAGAGAGCCGAAATGCTTTGTTTGAAAGATTCCTTGGCACAAGTGGAAGGATGCCCAAGAAAGCTACAATCAATACCTGCCAAAAAAACAAAACGAAATGGTCCACAAAAATGAAAATGATGCTGATTTTCAGAAAACAAATAAAAGTATCCGGCATTTAAAAAGCAACTTCATAGTTAGCTACAGCCAGAAATACAGACTATAGTCCATTAAATCATTCTTAAAGCTAGAAAGCAATCTCAATATAGTTTAAATATATGAACAGCATAGTAAAAACTTTATGGAAAGCTAACAGCTAGCAAAAGATAGGGAAATTGGAAAAAGACAACTATAAGTTAATACTGCTATGAAAACGTCAGTAAACCTCAAGGAATATAATTTTCTGAAACTTCAAGGTATATAATTTTGGTCAAATATTAAGTTCCATTTTTTATTGCTAAGGTAAAAAAGGATTGGCAATCATGTAAAATTTCAAACAAAAATTGTCAAACCCAAACATAAATTGCAGAGGTTGTGGATCATAAAACACTGAACAGGAAGAGATCTCTGTGGGCCATGAGGAATTTTTCCAGAATTATGGTGCGTGAACATGAATAAGCATGAACTCATCCTCGTCTTGTAGCCCAAATTTTGATTTTGCATAGCCAAGATTGCATAGATACCATCCTGAATCACAGAACAGCTAGAAGGGTAATAAACAGGAGCCTTTCCGATCATGACCATTTCCTTCTATGATACAGAATACACTGGTGGCTTAAACTTAGAACTCTAATCAGAATAAACTTGCACAAGAAATACAACAAAAAATCCCTCAATGCCATGCTAGTTGGGGTCACCAGTGAAATGCTTTTATCTAGAAACTGACATCATATTAACATGGGTATGTTGTGATGAAGATTCATCATCATCTTCGGAATCATTAGCACCATTACCACTAATAATCATATTTCAATTATTTAGGATTGGCTTTATTATTCAAACATATCCAAACATTTGTATAGGACGTGTAAAAAAAATCACAATTGATGAACCCTCTTTATCCTGTAAATTGTTGCCCATTCACGTCCTGTTGGGATCAAGTATCACTTTGAAAAAATAGAAGGTAGATCCAACAATCTACATTATATGGAAGCACCAATGCAATTATTTTCCTTTGCCAAAAATATGTAAACTTCTTTAACAAAAATATGATCTGCCGACCTTGATGGTGCATATTTCACTCATATTTGAACATGCCTACACTATAATCATCAATTCTACCTTGCCTTCAATATATATTTCTCCCACAATCATCTTGTCTTCAATAAACATTACTCCTACAGTTGTCCTATAATTTTTTTTCAATTGTCATTTCAAGCCTTAACATATATCCATCATCAATTTCTCCTTTCAATAATACTACATTCAATTGTTAGAGATAGCTTTGTTGTCGAACATTTTGATCAATAAAAAGAAGCTGACCTAATTCTGATTTATAAATTTGCTTTTAATGGCCATTATATTTTTTGTGAGATAATATTCCAAGGCACTTCACCATCTGAGCCACCCAGCTTTCACTCTAATGAAATTTTCAACAGTCCCAAAATCTTGTCTTCAGTAAAAATTACTCCTGTAGCTGTCCTACATTTTTTTTTTTTTTCAATTCTATTATTTCAAGTTTTAACATATATCCATCATTAATTTCTCATTTCAATAATACCAAATTCAGTTGTTAGAGGCAACTTTGTTGTCTTTAACATTTTGATCAATAAAAAAAATCATACTTAACTCTATTTTATAAATTGGGAAAATATTATCTAGGTCTATGAGGTTAAGGGGGAATATCAATCAGGTTCATGATTTCAAAATTCCTTCATTTGAGTCCTTGGTCTTAAAACTACAATTAGGTCTTTTTAACGAATTTCATAAGTTCTTCGCCACCATCGAAACTAAATATTATTTTAAATTAAATTTTTAATTATGAAGAAATGAATATGACCTCTCATGTCTTGCAATGGCCTCTCATTTCTGTCTACACAAAAGTGCATTTATGACATTGCCCATGGCATCTCAGCGATCGTGTATGGTCATGCGCGACATCTACACGAGAAATTCAAGTGCGCAAGGGGAGCATCGCGATGCTCGAGCACAATGTTTTCTCAGACACCGCGAGCAATGACGTTGTGTGGCTACTAGTACTGACGCCACATGCAGCATCTGCAACTGCATTGCCGCTCACGGCATCTGCCCAAGCATGGCTGCGCTTGTCGCATCTAGGACGGTGGCCTTTGACCAGTGAGAGAAGGGGAAGAGGGAAAAGGGGAGAAAAGAAAGGTAAAATGATAATTTTAATTTTTTTGTTAGAAATTTAAGAAAAAGGCCTAGGGGGCGTTTGGTTCGTTGTTATCTTGGTGTTATGTTATGTAATCTAGATGTCATGACATTTAGATGTCATCTTTTGACTAATAATTTTATAATCTTATAGAAGATTATTTATAGATATCATTAAACCAAATAATTATTTTCTCTAGATAACATAACATAACGTCAAGATAACATTGAACCAAACGCCCCCCTAAAATAAAATAAAGCTCAGGGATTCAGATGATATTTACTCTTATAAATTTTCCTATTATCACCATTATATTTTTTGTGACATAATATTCCAAAGCACTTCAACAGGTAACACAACCAACTTTCACAGCGAAATCCTCATCTATGTCCCAATATGAACTAATAGTAGAATCAAAAAGCCTAAAACCATCACAACTAGGCTGCTTCATACAATACAATTTTTAATTAGAATAGACCTTATGTTATTGTAATCATCTCATACAAGGATTTCTTAACTTTCATTTTATTTTAAAAAATATGTATGGCTGATCTATTGTTTCCTAAAAAAATCACTGTAACTTCTTGAACCATGCTAGTCATCGCCCACATAAGCGTGGTCTGAATATGTGCACAAAGTCTGTACACATTCTAGAACTCATTTCAACTATAATGATATTTACATACTAGCATGAGGATATGTAACTTGCATATCATATTAACATCAGTGTCAGAATGACGTTAAATAGATATTCCAATTGGAACATGGACACTAGTTTAAAGAAAAAAGAGAGTATTTACTGAGGTCAAAAGTACTTGATCTTGATTGTCAAATAATTGCTGCCTTTTTTTTGAAAGTTAAATAATTTGCTGCTTTAAGGAATACCAAACTGTTTCTAGAGTGTAATCAAGTTATGAAAATGTTCAAGTGAAGCATAAACTTCCTCAGTACGAATTATGAACATAATGCTGCAAATTTCTCAAGTATGATTGTGGATAGAGACTACAGCAAAACACCTAAAAAATATACTGCTTCTGGAACTTTAAGAAGAAAAGACAAACAACATAAATGTCTACTACGTGATTCATACATATTTAATTGATTGAACCCCAGTCAGATACGTAAGTTTGATCAACAAAAATGCAGGACGTTTAAAAGCTTTCATCAAAATCTGCTATGACCTGATGCAGATTTGTATAAAATGATTAAAATTTAATATGCACAAAAAACTTTTTGAAGGATACATATCGTGCAAAATACAAAAACAAGTCAAGAGCATAGCATTATTGATGCACCATCACGAACCCCAAAAAGATAGGAACATCTCAAAGCAGATTTCCATACCCATGCATTGACAGAAAAGTGAATGGTATGCTTATCCAACCGCAGAGAATTTGTGCTCCTGCCTGAAGCTGCAGAAATTCCTGAACTTATTGGTAAATTTAGATTCATCATCAATAACGTGAAGGAACCACCAGAGAGCCATGTCAGCTTCAAAAAAATGGTTGAACACGTATATTTCCACCTGAATGTTGAGGCCTTGCTTGTTCTCTGGTTGTTGATGAAGATCTAGCTGTCACTCTCGCTGACTGGGACGAACCAGCTGATGACATTGCCTCAACGACAAAATCAGGATCCTTCACAGAGCAAAAGGAACATGATTTAGACATTTCATCACATAAATAGGTTAGACTAGTTGACTGAAACAATTTCAGTTTAAACCTACTTTAAAGTTAAAGTTAAAACTCAATCAAAACCACTAAAGCAGATAAAACTGCTGGAAAATATGAAGCAGCATTAAATGGATAGATCACAAGGTCATGACCCTACACAGCAGAATCCATGATCATACTCATTATAGTATAGCCCTCTCTTGGACAATGGTTGATGGATGATCTTATATGCTACGATGATTAAAAAAAAACATTGAGCTCTGACATAAAAGAAGAATAGGGTTGAAAGAAAAGCTCATGATGGACTCGAGGTACTTGAAGTTCTTGAGATTATTTTGTGTCTAATATCACAAAATTATCACCATTTTCATCAAGGACAAAAATCTTATAGATGCATGTAGTTTGGGCTGCTTGTTTTTGTGTCAAGATTTTCAAGATAGGGAAAGGAAGAGAGGATGGTTAATTAATGGAAATTAGATCATAGCTCTGCATTCTTTTAATTAAAGACTATTGCAGTCAGATAGCTAGGTGTAATTTGCTCCCCTCATAGATATCAAGGCTAGCCATTCTAAGAAGAACAGTTATGAAATCTCATTCTAGGATGTTACATTAAGTATTATATTTTGATATAAAATGTTTATTTTTTTAATTCATGATTAAATTTCAAGTTGCACATGTGTTCTATAATCCCAATTTAGATTCATCTCTTTCACAATCTCTATCTCTACCATACACGTTCTCTCTCATAAAAAAAACTTTCTAAATTAAAATATTATTGTTATGATATTAATTAAAAAAAATTATATCTTTCAAATTAAAGATTGTTCATGGAATCAGAACTCAACCAGAACCCAATGGTTCAAGCCTAAGTCAGGTCCATGAGTACATAGGTCAGATTTGGCTCCACGTATAGTAGAACCGATTTATCTCAGATCAGATACCTGATAGGTACAAAATTAAACCAAACTGACCTTTGCACTACTGCGCTAGACTTGAATCATAGTTTTTAAGGTGCACCTTAAAAATTATAATTCTTATTAACTACTTTATGGGTCTTATCTACTAAAATTATATCATTTAGAGAAAAAAAATACACAAAATCTCGCCTTTAATATATTTAGTCAACACGTCAATTACTAAGGGCCTGTTTGGTCCATACACAACTTTGATCATGCCAAAGACTGAAATAGTTAATTCGTTACAGAAAAAATAAAGCGGACCAAGCAAAAAACCAAAATAGTCGCTACATAATTTTTAATATAATTAATTTTATTTTTCATCATACATATATCTCAAAGTAAGCACATAATTTTTATGGCATGATTAAATTAGTCTCTAAGCAAATAGGCTCTAAAGTTAGAGACTAAAAATGGAACCATGGCGAAGTCCCTTTAGAATAGAAAATTCCTTTCACAGTGCCACTAATAGTCCTAGAAAATAATTCATTTTATATCCATAATGACATTAATTCTTTTAATTTCCATGTCAAATAAAAAAGGTAATTGTATAAGAAGCTAGCAAAGTGCCAAGATAGTAATGCTTATGAAAATTATTAGAGAATTAAGAAGTAGGCTATGAAAATTGTATGAAAGGAGTTTGAATTTCAAAAAAATCTATACAAGAAGCTGGGAAAAGTGATTAATAATAATATCTTGGTGAAAGGAGTGACATACATATAGATTAGATGAATTGAAGGATGGTGGAATATGAATCACATGCATAAGAGATTAATAATAATATCTTGGTGAAAGATGAAGGTATCAAGAAGAAATGGAGATTATACTTCAATGAATAACATCAAATAATTTAAGGATTTGAGTACTCTAAAAGTGGAAATGAATGTCAATTGTATGCCAAAAATCGGAGTTCCACAAATGAAAGTGACTTTAAAAAAAGATTAGGTTTGGTAAAGTTTGTGGACCTAAAGAGGTCCCTATTGAAGTCCTACATGTGACGTTGGCACTAAGTGGCTTACAAGACATTTTAATACAACAACAATCAAGTATTTATCCCACTAGGTAGAATCAGCTACATAAATCCTTTGTTTCCATGCACTATATCAAATAACAAATTTTTATTTAATTCAAGTATGTAAGATCATTTCTTACAGTTTCTTGTCATGTCTCTTTTTATATGAACAAAATTCAATAACCTAACTTTTTTTATTGGAACTTCAATCGACCTACGATATACATGTCCAAGCCATCTAAATTAATTTTCTTTGAGCTTATCCACAATTGAAGCTACATCAACCTTATTACAATTATACTTAGTTTCCATCTTTTCCTTTCATGTATACCTATTCATCTACCTTAGCATCCTTATTTCTACTAAATTTATTTGTTCATATAATTTTGCTTTATAGACAAGCACTCATCACCATATAATATTAATGGTTTTACTATTTGTCTTATAAAATTTACTTTAAAGTCTATGTAGAAATTTCTTATTACACAAAATATCAATTTAAATTCAATAAATCAGATCTGAGATTCAAGAATTTAGAATAAATGCCTTATAATTAGATCCAACAGTAATTGTCGCTCAAATAGATGTAGGATCACACAACTAGAGCCATAAAAATAATCAAATATAGCAAATAATTTCTTCAAATCGAATAACCAATGATTAATTTAATTCAATAAGAAATTATATCTTTTTGTAATTTGATGACACAGAAAGATGAACTCACGAAAGGCGTTGTGGCGGATGAGTTTGCGAGCAGGTGCGCGGGAGGGCATGCGGCTCATCCGGTAGGGGGGCTTATGGGAGAGTGGCTTGCACGAGATGTGCGTAGTCCTGCATACTTCAGTCGCGAGCGAGGCACAGGCATGGGCGCTCGGCCAAGTCGAGTTTGAAGCAGCCTAACTCAAGGGGACCTCTCGCAATTGGCATAATCGGTAAAGGAGAGCATTGTCAGGCACGATCGGAGTTGACAAAGCCCGCAAGCGGAGCTAACAGCGTGCGATTGAGTCAGTTGAGTTCGTGCCTGTGCGGGCATGCAAATCTATTATGGGCAGTTGCCGGCGATGAGTTTGTTTGTGAGGCGATTGGCCGTCGCAATCACAACAAGTGGTGGTGGAGGCGGGCAAGCGTCGAAAGAGGGCAAAAATGCGAGATGTCAGAATCAAGTGTTCGTCGAAGGTGTTTGGAGATGGATCTAGTGGTTTGAAGATACAGTAGAAGAAGGGAGAATTTTGTTTTCATTCAAAGAAAGGAGGATAACTGGACTATTTTAAAAATTCTCACCTAAGGCTATCGTCACTCTTTTCTTCATCGGAATATTGACCCCCTTAATTGGAAAGAGCAGTTATCAGTGGTGAACGAGGCCGTCTATAGGGTGGCTAGGTCATCACAATCATGGCAGGCGGCAGTGGAGGCAGGCAAGAGTCAAAGGTGGGCAAAAATGCAAGGCATCAGAATCATGTACTCGTCAGAGGTGTTCGGAGATGGATCTAGTGGTTTGGAGAGACAGCAGAAGAAGGGAGAATTTCACTTTCACTCAAAAGAAATGAGAACAATTGGGATGTTTTAAGGATTCTCACCTAAGGCTACCCTCACCATTTCCTTCCCCTTAACCAGAATTTAGGCTCTGAGAAAACTCAAATATAATTTTATTCATCAAAATAGGCTTTTATTACAATACAAGGTAACCTCTATATATAGAAACTCATAATAAAATTTGAAAATAAAAAAGTCAAATAAACCTAGACAAATATAAAATTAATGCTATTACAATAAAATAAAATCAGCTCTAAATATGACGAGTTTTCAAATCTCTCAAATCTACTCTAAACCGAATCATATCAAATCTGGATAAAGCTTATGGAAATCTATAATTATCCTTAATTAATTTAAATTTAAATTTTGATCCAGTACATGGTGTCATCCTGGCCGTCAGATTCAATATTAATCTATATCCCTACCATTCAGCTTTACTAATACACTGGATATAGGAGCGATGTTTATCTCACTTTTGGATGCTAAGTTTACTTAAATCAATTTATTTGCCACAATTTTTATTAAAAGGCTTATCAAAATAACTCATTTATTTTTGTTGAATATCGTCTTCCTTTAAAAATATTTTGACCTTTATCCTTAATGTATTTTACTTAAATCAAATTCATTTTTCTATTTTTTTACTTTAAGAATCTTGTATATATAGCTTTCTTCTTTTTTTGTATCTATTTTAAATTTTCTTCAATGAATATCATTTCTTCTCGAGATAATTTTGAATCAATTCTTCCTAATTATTTAGGAATTTTCTTTTATACTTGTATCTACACCTACTTAGAAGAATACACACTTATAATAATAATAGTCATCTCACTAATTATAATTTTTAAATCAATAATTCTATCTTCATTTTTTTTGAATTCCACTAAGTCATCTTACAAACTCTCATCCAAAATTATACTTCATTTCTAGTACTATTCTTACCAGAGTACCAAAGCTTGAAGCCTAATGTATCAATTTTTTTAGCTTTTTTTCCAACCCATTTTATTTACTAGAAGCATAAAATATTAATCCTCTTATAAACTATAATATCCACCAACTTTATTATATTGCTTGTCAGAGTATTTATATTTTAAGTTTCTACTCTTGTCTTACTGTCATCAACTAACTTCTTTATTAGCATCTATTCATGATATGAGAATCATTCTTCACTTATCACTAAACCCAGGCGCCGATGTAGCGACTCTTGCACATTTTGTACTGTAATCAAGCAACACAATGCATCATTTTCACAGAATGTCCTAGTTTTAACACAATTTCTTAAGGAATTTATGTCATAATTGATAAATTTTATACTAATTATCAACTATCTACCCTCCACGTTTTACATCCAAGCCTTGGGACCTAGTAAAGGCAAGTTTATAAAACTCTTTAATAAGATACTTAAAAATAAAACTCTTTTAATGAAGAAAGAGAATTTTTCTCTTTATTTTAAGAACAAAAAAGACAGAGAAAATGATGATAGTTATAGAGGAATACAACTTATGTTCTACTATAAAATTTAAAAATGAGAATTATTAAATAAATGTAAAAGGAGATACCAATATTAAACAATTAATTTAATTTCATGCCTAAATGATGCTAAAAAGGAACTCCATATACTTTTATCGATCTTAAAAAAACATATGATATAGCAGCATGGGAGGTTCTTCAATGGGCATCAAATAAAAGGTGCACCCATCAAATATATTAATGTCACCAAGGACATGTACTAAAGAGTGACTAATAGTGTGCAGACTGTTAGAGGTAATCTGAAAAGAGTTCTAATTATGATTGGCAAATACAAAGATTTTTTTCAAAGTCTTTACCTTTATATCTTTTGAGATTAGTTGATTAAGCATCTTCAAGGTGAGATAGAATAGTACATATTTTTTGCAGTACATGAGATTATTGAAAGAGTTAGCCACAAGTTAGAACATTAGAGGAGCACCTTAGAAGCTAAGAATTCAACCGCATAGCTCCTCTCATGTAACTAGCATTAATCAAAGATTTTGATGTTTGATAACATGTTTAAGTTAATAAGTGACTAATGAATATCAAACTATTTTGTGTAGGCTAGAAAAGATTAAATAGAAAGCTTGGAGATCCATCAACATGTATGAAAGTAAAAAGGGAATGCTAAAAGATGCATATAACATGGTCAAAACAATGGATTAATCAAGACGAGATGGAGATCATTTGAAAACCAATATGATAAAGATGTTATCATTGCAATTCATCTGGAGTAGAACTTATTTTAATGGCCGAGTTGTACCTAAAGTAAACTGATTATCTGAGGACCAATATGATAAAGATGGATTATAATGAGTTTAATAGAACTTTAAGTTAATCGGTCATTATCTCATTGAGTTTGAGGGTTTGAGGGATGCCAAGGCCACCAAGTGTCTTTCGTGTTTGGCATTTTTGACTATGTTATAGGTAGATTATTAACAAATCGTAAATAGTTATTGATGACTTTTGTTGGGTTGTTCACTGGTTCTCGACAAGTTTAAATTGTGTTTAAATGAATTGATTAAAGTGAAGTACTCATCATTCCTATCCAAGAATATGAATTCTGATCCATAGGTGGACGATGGAGGATTGTTTGCACATTTTGCTACTGTCTTTGTGATATTCTTGTTTCTAAAATTCCTTCAACTAGGAAGTGAATAGAGCGTCTAAATTTGTAACTTAGAAAAGGTGAAAGATATTCCCTCACTACTTTGTGAGGAGAGTCTCTAAAGGTGACTTATAGAAGATGAGTGTGATACCTTACTTGAGAAGTGAAGAAGATCTTTAAGTGGTTCTTGGAGGAGGTGGAGTTTATTCCATTACCTTGGCACCAAGGAGTGTTCATTTTAGTGGATAGTCTACGGGCAATCATGGACATAAACACATAGGTGTCAAACAACGAAAACTCTCTACTCTCCTTATGGAGTACTTTTTTTTTCTCCTACTTGCATTAGCGGCTAGGTTTTATTGTTATCACTAATCTTATTTAAAGATTTCTTGTGAACACATTTTTATGTCACCAGAAAGCATCCCACCTCTAGATGCATTAACCAATCCGACTATCTCATTATGCCAGAACTATAAATACCTCGTGTCTATTATCTATCACAACAAGAATATATAGGAGAATATTAATCATAGAATTAATGCAGGTGGTTATACTCAATGGGAGCATCAGGGGTTCTACAAAATAGTAATACGAGTTGGAAGAAAAATTCTATAAAATTGCTATTCGACCAGCTATGTTATAAGGGAGTGAATGTTGAGAACGCAAGAGACAAATTATTCATAGAATTATTATATCAGACATGTAGATGCTGAGATAAATGTGAGGTCACACTAGAACATTAGAAACAATTGTAAGAAAGCAAGGGTAGGTGAGGCACCTACTAAAAAAGAAGTCGTTTGGCATTAGACATTAGATGCCCTAATTTGTATGTGTTAAGGGAGGAAGAGGTTGATAAAAAATGACAGGAATATGATTATAAAAAGTAATCTTGAATTTCTTGTATTCACAGAGAGCATTGACTTACATAGACTAAATAGCAAAGACAAATTCATGTGATTGATTGATCATAGTTGGAATTAAGGCTTTTGCTGCTGGTGGTGTTTTTGTAGGCCAAACCAAAAAAAGCCAATGATACTCTATGTTGGTCTTTCATACATAAACCCAAAATGGGCGCGATGACTTCTCTTAATATTTATTTGTTCAATAATCCTATCCTGAAGTTCCATCATATGGCTCCTAAGCTTCACCTCTCTATAGTTACTATAATTTTATATATCTCATTTCTCTTAAAAAAAAAAGAATCGCTTATGTAATCATACATTCTCTTAAGTCGTGTTATAAAGTACAAAACTGAATTTAAAAATTGGGATTTGAAAGCAACAACATACTTGGCACGGAGATAAAGAAGGTAGCCTATCGTCATCAAGAAATTAGGGGTAGATGTTTCATAATACGAATTAATGAAGAAAAATAATATAAAATAGTTAAGAAACTGAAAATCGATGCAGAACCCTAGTTTCACGTATATCCATTTACCAAACTCCTAGCTGAAACTCTTAGGTAGGATTCATAGTTGGAAGTGCAAATTCCTCAAATGCAAATAAAGAGAAATTCCACCAAAGCAATAACAAGGTATATTACTTTCTTTTGCAAATAATGGCAAAATTTTCCGTATACAGGTAGTGCTCAAAAGCGTTAAGAGAATGAATAGTGGGAAGCTTATAAAAAAAGAGTAAGAATCAGAATAAGACAAGAAACAAGAAAAGATCCAGCACCAAAAGGCTAGAAGCCAACATAGACAAGCTCGAGAAACAAAGTTAAAAGACACTGGAAGTGACTGACTCGTCATAATCTAGACGAGTTTTATCTTACGACGAATCTGTGGTAAAACTTGCGCTTGTAGTGGTCAACGACGTCAGATCGGGAGGCCATATGTGCCGGAATCAGCACATTCGACCAGTACTCCGCCCACCTCGGGTCGCCATCGTAATCATAAGCCGCTGCAGCCGCCCTCTTCGCTCTCTGTGCTTCTCCGCCGCCGCCCTCATCTTCCATCTCTCTCTCCCTCTCTCTCTCTCTGCCTGCCCTCGATGACTTCCAGAGCCGAGCAGCGAAGAAGCGTGTCGGGCCGTAAAAATGTGGGGAAAAGCTAGTTGGGCACGGAGATTGCAGATCATAAGCCGTAAAAATTTAAATATTTCTAAAATTATGTGATTAAAAATGAATTTAACTATTTATATTAAAAATTATGTAAAATATAAAATAAGATTGATAATTATATTAAAAATGATAAATAATATGAAAATAAATTAAATTTAAAATATGATAAAATTTATAAATTATTTTAATTATTATTTTTAGCATCAAACTGATTTTTATTGTGATATTTGTACTAGCAATTTTACGTGAAAATTAAATGTAATTTATATTTTACCTAATTTAAAATCGACTTAATTTTTTTGCAGCTCAAAATTAACTTTCTCAAAATGAAATTGATTCAACTCATAATCAACTCGATATATATATATATATATATATTTAAAAAATTTTAAAGTATAACTGAGATATTTTTATATATATAAATATAATATTTTTTTTTATAAAAGAGATGATATTAAAAATATATGCATCGAATTTAAAAATAAATTCATAATATTATATTTTAATATATTTAATAAGAATAATTAATTGATATTTTATTAAAAATATAGCTTATAATTAAGTTTGATTCAAGTTGAAGATTGACTCGAAATCGAAAGAATTTTAGTAGGCTCGAATCAAACTCGAGTCTAAATCAAAGATTTTAATTTTTTCGACTCACTAGAAATCGACTCGAAGCCAACCCTCAAGTAGATTTACCCACTAAACCTTCTTAAATTTAACCTTATAAACAAACAGACCTTAATTGAGTATATTTAATGCATGTGTATGTGTATATATATATATATAGACACATGAAATTCTAACAAAATGTACAAATATAAAAATATGAAATAAATAAAAAATGTGTAATATATATTGGTAGAAATAAAGTTATCATCCAAATGATCAAGATAATATACGAAGAGCATACTTACAGAAGGGACCATGTCAACCTCGTCAACATAACTTTCCACAAACAAAAATTGGCAAGTTATCACGGAGATTTTGCACTTCATGGTTTAATGAGTTTGGAAATTGGTTGGAATATAGTATAGAAAAAGATGCTGCATTTTGTTTATGTTGTTATTTATTTAGGCCTGATTTTGGAAAGCAAGGAAGTGGAGATGCATTTGTTTCAGAGGGTTTTAATAGTTGGAATAAAAAAGATCGATTTCAGAAGTATATTGGAGGACCAAATAGTAGTCATAATCAAGCATTAAAGAAATGTGAGGACTTAATGAAGCAAAGCCAACATATTGATATTGCTTTATCGAGACAATCAGATCAGGCTAGAAACTTATACAGAAATAGATTGACTGCATCAGTTGATTGCATTCGATTTCTTTTACATCAAGGTCTCACCTTTCGGGGTCACGATGAGTCTACAACTTCTAGCAATCAAGGAAATTTTCTTGAACTTCTTAAATTCCTTGCTGATCATGATGAAGGTGTAAAAAAAAATGTTCTGCAAAATGCCCCAGAAAATCTTCAATTAATTGCTCCAGATATTCAAAAAGATATTGTTCATGCTGCTGCAACTGAAACCACAAATGCTATTATCAAGGAGCTTGGAGATGAATTATTTGCTGTTATAATAGATGAGTCACGTGATGTGTCAAATAAAGAACAGATGGCTTAATCTTGCTAAAAAATTGGTGGAAACAAATAGACATATTATTTATCCATTAGTCTATTTGCTTATAAAATTGGTATTGACTCTTCCAGTTGCCACTGCATCTATAGAAAGGGCATTTTCAGCAATGAATATAGTGAAAAGTCTACTACGAAACAAGATGGGTGATCTCTGGATGAATGATTGCTTGGTTACATTTATTGAAAGAGATATATTCAACAAAGTTGATAATGAGTTGATTCTGCAATGCTTTCAAAATATGAAAAGTCGTCGAGCTCAATTGTAATATCATTTTATTGTATTTGGAGTTTATGTAAGACAGATTATTTATATTAGTAAGAACTTTAAATTTTTAATATTTTTAAAATTTAAATTTTTATGTTGTTATTATAAATAATTTATTTGACCCCCCTGACTTGAGGTCTTAGCTCCGCCACTGCATATTATTGACGTACTGCAAACAATCTAATATAGCATTAGTTTGAATTAAGCTCGAACTAATTTAATATTTGTTTATTATTTTCATTAAAATATGTAATACATAGAAATTATAGTATGTATTTAAATATGACCGACTTATATTTAAAATCAAAGGAAGTCTACTTAATTTTTTTCAAAATAATTTTCATTTTATCCGTGAGTTCAAATGTCAGTCTAATCTAGTAACTGTAAATTTGAATACTAGTTGAGTCGAGTCGAGTCAGCTTGAATTAATTATAAACTAATAAGCCAATGTTAAGCTATACTTGGCTCGACTCGGATCATTCTCACCACGATATATACATCGAAGTTGTGATGGAAAGTTAAGTTAAAGACTTTGAATTTGATAAAAAAAAATTATGACAAGTTCAATGGCCATGGGCTAAAAAATGGTTCGTAAATTTTGACTCATTTATTAAAATGATCAAATTCAAGTTGAAAATAATTAAATTGAGTTAGATTCAATTATCCATTTAAAAATAATTGTTTTACAAATAAGCCAGATGACAGACTAAATCTGATCCATTTATTAATCAAGTCAGATTCAAATCATTAATTTTAACCTATTTATTAATCATGTTAAGTTCAGATTGAGTCAGATTCAAATTCATGTTAAACTCAACTGACTAACATGTTTTCTGATCCTACTATAGATCATATATAGATAAATGTGTAAAGATATATTCGTTTTGATTTAATTTAAATATAAATATAAATACACAAATATAACCTTCATAACATTATAATATATCATAACATAAAAAAAGGAAAAAAAAAAAAAGAGAAAAAAAAAAGAAGAAGAAAAAAAAAACATTATAGCTAGACAATTGAACACTTTACACTGCAGTCCATAAATTCTTGCTAAATTACATGCTCAAACTCAAAACTTTTAAAAATTACACAATCACCTCAAAACTAATAAACATGAAATGGTCTTTATTAAAATTTGGTGGTTTGCCATTAATATTAAAGATGAGATTAAACATGTAATTCACATACATTTTAGAGTATCTGTAGTAATTAATTTTTTCCTTTTATATCATCACGATGCATGACACATATAATTTAATCGATTTGAATGAAATTTAACTCGAATTTCTAATTTTTTATTCTGAGTTTGAGTTAAACTCACTGGAACTCAACTTATCGGCAAATAAATGCATTATCTCGGCCTTTTCATTGGGATCAAAAGATCCTCCCCCTCCCCAGAAGCTCCCAAACCAAAAGAGCCCTTGACCCAGCAGCTTCCCCCACACATCTTCATCCCCTAGAAGATTCATCACTCCATCAACAGAGAGAATGACATCATTATCTTCAGCTTTTCTACCCTCCTGTTCCTTTGTTTGAAGCATCATCATCTTCTTCTTTTCCTTCTTCATTCTCCTTGTGAACATATTCATCTTCATTGCTAGTCTTTGTGGTAGCTGGAGGAGGAGAAAAACAGCAAACTGGAGGAGTAGGCATGGGCACCAGCTAGCTTGCTGCAATCTTCCTCTTGCATTGCTAAAAAAGAAGACTAAGAGGAAGACCCAATATAAAAAGAAGAAATAGAGGAAGAAAGAAGGTTCTAAAAAAGAAAATGAATAATTAGAGAAAACCCACTGCAAGAAGTAAAAAAAGAAAACGAGAAAGAAGAAGATGATGATGGAGGACAGGATCTCCTGCTAGAAGAAATAAGAATGTCGAGAACAAGCGCTATATTGATAACAACAATATGAAGAGAAGATGGGGATGATGACGAGGATCCATAGCAAAATGAAAAAGAGGAAGAAGATATAATGAAGAAGAGGGAAAAAATGATGCAGAGAAAAGCAAGAAGAAGAAGAAGAAGAAGAAGATGATGATGATAATAGGAAGAATATGAGAAGCTGTTGCTTGTATAAACAAAGGGAAGATAATTTGCATGCTTGATGTGGAAGTGACTTATGAGGGGTGGAGCACAGCTTTCATATAATGTTGCTTCCCTGGAGCCCTCAAGCAAGCTTGGCAAATTATGGGGAAGAGCTTGTCTTTGATTTCTCATTCAAGGAGTAGAGAAGGTCATCGAGGTTGAGATTTTACTGAGTTCGAGCAAGCCTGGCTAAACTAGCCCACATCTATGTTGAGTTGAGTTGAGTTGATCTCAGTTGTAAATCGACTTGCAACCAAATTTTATTTAGTTCAAGTCATTTCGACTTGAGATGATTTTTGAAGACCAACTCCAATTGAAATTAAAGAGTGTGGAAACTTGAAATTGAGTTGAGCTAAAATTAGAACGAGAAAGTTGCAAGGTTCCAAATATGATCCAAAAAATGGTCTCATAATGACCTCATCCAGTTGCTAAATTTTATCGCGTTGGTTCAAATACACAATTGAATTCAAGTAGGTTAAAAATTTTTAGATATGCTTGCTCCTTTGTTACGTGAACTTATCATTCTCGTATCTTTTTGCTAAAAAATCTATCAGCTCCTTGCATCAGTTGGGACGTTACCCAACAATCACTTCTCATTCTCTTCAGTCCTAGGCATTACCCCCAATGCTCTAATTATTTCAAACTAACCCACTTAAATTTTAAACAGCCCATACTCTAACAAGTGCAGTACTAATCTAATGAAACTATGCAATTTGGAGAGAGTGGTGATTTAGTTTACCTTTAGTTAAGAGTTAGAATGAAGGAAAAACAAGTACAACAACATAGTTTGACAAACCATGCATTGAAACTAAGAAAAATCTCATCAAAATCCAGACAAATAGAATGAGAAGGTACATCGGCATAGAGTTTTAAGGTTAGAAGGAAGAGCATCAGTGATATATACAAGTATTATCGTACCGGCAAAGTCAACAATAACAAAGTATTGTAAAATGTAACATACTCTTATCTGCTATTTTAAAAAAAAAAATTACACACTCTTATAGGTTGGGATCTTATTTAAAAGAACAGCTAAGCTGAGGGACATAACTGATGCTTCAAAAATAAGCTTGGACAATACTTGCCTCGCATTAAAAAGTACAAACATACCTGCAGGCGAACTGGGACCTCAGGAACCCAGAAGTAATTTGGAAAAATAAAGTGTACAAGCCCATCAAAGATAACTGCTTCAACTTATTCATGTACAAGGGTAGTGTACATATATAACAGTAAAGCAGAGAGTAAAGGTTGACAAATCACAGAAGGCATGCGTAGCTCGTGCTTGTAGACTGAATCGCATTAACCGCCTCCATGATTCCTTTAACTTACTGAGATGATTGAACGCAACCAATTTCTTTCTGCATTCAAGTGAAAAATGTTTCTGTTATTAAGGACCTCGATTTCTGCGAAAGCATGGGAAACATCCTTGACTCTGATCAAGAGGAATCATTCCTCCTCCATTGGACGTATCAATGGCCTCCAACAAGGAAACTACCTCCTCCATCTCAGGCCTCTTGTCAGGATTAGCATCCCAGCACCTTTTCATGACGTTTGCAAGAGAGCTGGGGCAACAGCGAGGTATCTCTGGTCTCAGGTTCTGTAGTGAGAGCAAAATGATAAAACTTTTGCAGTAGTATGAATAACAAGTGTCAAAATAGCAGTATAGCATCCAATCTGCAAACCAAACCTAAACCTGACATGGTTTTTACAGGTTTTTTTGTACATCTTAATGGGTTTCAGTCAAATCAGGTCAACGTGACTGATACGGTCATAAGAAGTTTGACCTGTAAATCCAAAAATGACCCCGACAACAATCAAACTTTGTGAAATACCAGCACTAAATAAGATTGATAAAAATTTTTAGTTGTAAGTCTCCGATTACCAACAAACCTAAAAGCTTAAACTTGTAGGTATAGCCTAAGAATAATTTTAGGGTAAATATCATCAAGGACCATCAAGTTTGGGGTAAAATTACTCGAGTTCATGAGTCCCAGAGTTTTTAAAATCCTTCATCCAAGGCCTGCTGTGTGCGGCCTTGCACGGTTGTGCTGCCCTTGTGCAAGACACGCACGACCGCACAACCCTTGCACTACCCGCAAGTGCGGGTAACACAGCACTTGCGCCCCCCCTCACGGAGGCCGCGCAAGTACTATGCAGCCCTTGAATGGGCCACACGTAGCTACATAGCATCTGCACAACCTCACACGAGCTACACATAGCAGCACTTGAGTTGAGCACCTCAACCCATTGGTACACTGTTGCCATCCTGCACTGCTAGCAGCCTTGGTAAAGATTCAATGACCTTCATGGGAAAAAAGAGATGGTGAGGATAGTTTGTAATTTTTAAATTAAAAATATTTTTTTAAAATTAATTTTATTAAAAATTTGACAGAAAAATGACAAAATCCAATAAAACGAATCCAATTGAGATATTTATGCTAAATTTAGGGATCAAACTGAAAATGACTTTGACCCATGTGAAAGATTTTTGAATTACAACCTGCATGCTATTACCCCCTAACTTCAAGAACTTGGATGCTAGTTACCCATAATTTCATATCCTAACAAATTCCCAACATATTCAAAAAAGAGAAGGATGCATTTAAACATTCATTGAGACTTAAAAAAATCATTAATGGCTTTTAGATTTTTTAAAAATAAAAGTCTTCTATATCTCCCTTTAGTATCAAAAGAATTTGGTACATTTTTCTAAATTGACAGGCTGGTAGAATCAAGTAAACCAATCACAAAAAAGTTGAGCATTGATTCAGATTTTTGAAGTATATGTTAAACGGGTCAATTCAGGTAAATATTGAAGTAAATGTTAAACGGGCCAGTTCAGGTAAATATATTAAATGGGCTAATTCCAAAGCAACCTGGTTAGTTTGAGTAAGAGCTTCAATGTTAAGGCGGTAATCAAACTCACATACCTGTCGAACAACGGCAGATGCGATCTCCGAGAAACTGAGGTCTGGATATGGCATGTCACAACAGTATATCTCCCACAAACAGATTCCAAAACTATAGACATCACATTTTCGATTGTAAGGTTTTCCATTGAGGACCTATGATGAATTTGGAGGAAAAAATCACAATATCATTAAAAAAGAAGAAATATAGTTAAATATTCATGGCAGCCATAAATTTAAAAACAACACTGGATTGACAAGTTCATCCAATTTAACTGTAATCAGCCATTAAAATGGTCTAGCTTGAGTTAAAAACTGATTGAAAACAAAACTGTTACGAACCAAACAAAACAGAGTTAAACCCATGGATAACCTAACCATACCCCTAAATCGAGCAGTCCAGAACCTTTTGGGACCTCTACTTTTGCAACAGTACATGTACCAAGTGTAAAAGTGGTGGGGACAGAGATCAGCATAATTAAACAGCCATGATGATATCAAAATTCAAATATAAATCGATTAGAGCTAATTAAAAATTTCCATATTAGTTATATTCAAATTTGGTTTGATCCGATGAAAATTCAAGGTTGATTTGGGAGATCTGAAGACCACCATATTTAGAGCTATTTTATTTTATTGTAATAAAATTAGTTCAGTATTTGTTCCAGATTTTTTTGGTATTTTATTTACAGTATTCAGCATTATATTTTCAAATTTCTTATATATAAAGAGTCATTTAGCATTGTATTAGTTGGCTATTATTGATTAATGAAAGAAGTGTGTTTTCCGAGTGTCTAAATCCAGATTAAATGATCGACATTTCAGTGAAGGAAAGAATGGAGTTAACTTTTCGTGAAAATCCTCAAATGGCCTAGTCATCTTCTTTCGTTTTGAGGAAAAAAATCTAAACTGTCATCGATCTCTTTCCCCTTTCTCCATAACCCTATGAGCTCGCATACACCTCGCGCTACCAGTCTGCCTGCGCAACTACACCGCAATTGATCACCGACACATACGCCCACACAACCGAAGCTAGCACAGCGCCGACCAGCGCCTGCAAGTACGTGGGAGAGCCACTCCTGTAGGCTTCGAGAGGAGTACACGCAAGCGCTCCCGAGCAGCGCCTGTAGGCCCTCGCGAGCAGCACCCGCAAGTGCTAGCGAGAGCCGCACCGCAGGTGCTAGCAAGTCGCTCTGGCACACGCATGGGAGCCATGTGCGCGTGTGTGCAAGTGTCGGCTGCCCACTCTGGCCTTTTGTGCTTCCACTCCGGCAGCCCATGAACGGCCTCCGACAACCCATCTCTGCTCCAGCTTGTGCCGCACCGCTACACACGTTCGCACCTCTTGACTTGGCTCGTCGCACTCCTTCCACCTCTGCTTAATCATGTGGCTCGAAGGTTCGAGGTTCCTCCAAGTTCACATAATCTCTAAAACCATCTAACTACTGATTCTCAATTCATTCGAAATTATATTGTGCAACTTTGAATATTTAGTTTGACTTTAATCGTATGACCGTACATTTATTTGAGCAAAAATTACTATTAAATTTAAGTGTGAAATATCTATCCTAATTTCTAAACCTCGAATCTGACTTATTGATATTGAATTAAAATTGATGTCCTAATCTAATTTGGTGAATCCTTATTTATCAGATGATCCACCTTAATGTTTATTTTAAAATAATTTAAATTTATGATATTCATAGATCTTATTTATCATATAATTTATTTAAAAAATATTCTTGTGCTTAATTAAAATATTTTTTTATTAATTTTATTGATTATAAATTAAAAATATCATTTCTATTCTTGTTCCACAGCATAAAGTATGACCTGCTTTAGTTTTAAAGAACCGTGTGACCTAAGTACATTCCAAAAATCGTCGATCTCAAGATAGCAAGACTATACCAACACAAGCGTGCTTAACTACGAGGTTCCCATCACTAGTCTCACGATTATAACTCAAAAGGCGCCTCTACAACTTCACATCACGTTATTTACTTATATAACTTAAGAACTCCCTTCTTTCTGATATAGGATGATTCATTATAGTACTCCTCTCACCCCTCACTATGCTCAGAAGCCTCTCAAAAACCACTCCTTACCTGATCACTCCTCATCTTCTTCGACTATGGATTGTCACAAGCTCACTAGCTTCGACTTAGTTTATCCTTGAATAAGATCGTATTATGGAAGATTAATGATGTCATATTGTAACATCTCATGTGTCAAGAGGTCACCAATCCTAAAATTACTCCAGCTCAAGCATGCTTAACTGTGAAATTCTTATCGTTAGTCTCACAACTTTACTCCAAAAGAGATTCTACAACTTAGGAGTTGGAATCACGCTATTTACTTATATAATTCGGAACTATCTTCCAATCTAATATAAGACAATTTATTTTTGTGCCACTTTCACCACTCACTAGGACTAGCATCTGTAAGAAGCCACTCCATATATCAGTGCTTTTCTTCTCTTGGAACATTATTTGACAATCACTCTCCACCTTTTTCGACCACAGATCATCACAACTTCAATTAAGTTATATAACTAAGATTTCCAGCCTTTATTTAACAATGTGGAACTATAGCACACCTTGCAAGGCATGGTAACTTTTGTGAAAAATTATTTTTTTAATTGCTCTCTTTTAGTTGATTTCTTAAAAAAGTTTCCTTCTCTTTTCTTATTTATAAAAATACAATCATTTTTTATTATTTAAAAATCAAGAAGAAAAATTTTGAATTTTAATTTTGTTTGAATACATCATCAAAAGAAATTGGTATGTCGAAAATATTGTCAAGAAATTTACTACAATCCACGGTGGGTATGGTATTAGGGACACCAATGAGAAAGGTAAAATAATTTTTGAGTTTTCATTAACTTATGACTTTAAGATTGCTAATACAAGATTCAAAAAAAGAGATGTACATCTAATTGCTGAGATTGACCTTTAAGAATACAAATTGATTATTTCTTTAAGATTTGGTTGGCACTATCCAAAAAAAAGCCAAACGTAATACTTTATTAATATTTCAAATTTATCACAAATTTCAACAACTTTATTTCATATCTAACACAAATTTAAATCTTAAAAATCAACTTTATTTCACATCCAACACAAATTCTAATCTTAAAATCAAATTTATTTTACATCTTTCACACCTCTCAATATTAAAAAAATTTCTTTCCCATTAACTCTATAAAATAAAATATTTTCTTTTTCTTTACCATTTTTTAAGATGGTGCTGAATGAGACCTTAAAAGGAACAAAATTGATTGGATTGTAAAAATTATAAGATTATTCTATGTAAAAATTTGACTACTCAGCATCAACTAATGATCCTAAATTTTAAAATAAAGAGTAGCAAAAAGAACTGTAAGCTAAAACAATGTCCTCGAACTTGAAAGTAGAATCTAAAATATGAGAGTAGAAATATCCTATAGAGGAGGATTTTAAAACTTATGTAGTGAGATATTGAGGGAAAAACTAATTCTATGTGGATAATAGTTGTTAATTGTATTTGAAAGGTAGTGAAAACAAAATGTACAAGAAAAAACTAAAGAAAATTTGTTATAAAGATTAGCTCGGATACAAAAATAAGGAGAATTGAAAGAAATTAATCGTAACTTGACAAGAGTCTCAAAAAGAAATTTGAAATACAAAGAATAGCCTTTGAGGACCTATATAAAAAATAGGATATTAAAGAAGAAAAAAAAAACATGTATGGGCTTGTCAAGGTAAGAGTTAGCACAATTAAATACTTGACTGAAATAAAATGTAATAAGTATGAAGGTCAAAAAATGCTTTTTAACGAAAAAAAATATTCAACATAAATGAATGAGTTATTTTTGTAAGTTGTTCAATGAAGCTTATGACAAATCAATTGATTTAAGTGAACTTAGCATCCAAAAGATAAATAGAAATTTCTCTTACATCAAACGTATTAATTAGTTAAGCAAAAGTTTGAAAATCTTTCAAAAATATGAGCTGTAAAAAAGCAGTAAGATCGGATATTCCAATAGATATTTGAAAATACATGATTATGAAGGAATTTTTTGACTCACTAAGCTGTTTAAAATAATTTCAAGACTAAAAGGATATTAAATAATTAAAAAAAGAGTACATTGACATATATTTATAAAAATAAAAATGATATAAAAGATTATCTCAATTATAGAAAAATTAAATTAATGAATTACATTTTAAAACTTTACGAAAAGCTTTAAGAGAGAGTGATCGAATATAAATTAAACTGTGATGCTAAGATATCATATAACCAATTCGGTTTTATGCTATAGATATCCATTATGAAAGCTATTCATTTGTTGAGAAGTTTAATGAAAAACTTCAAGGAGGAAAAAGAAGATTTGCGTTTAATTTTTATCGATTCAGAAAAGGCCTATAACAAAATCTCAAAAGAGGTGCTTTGGAGAGTTATAAAAAAAACAAAGAATTTATACCACCAACATTCAATTTATTAAAAACATGTACAAGATGATTGTTATTTGTATTTGAACACAACAGATTCAACTGAGAATTTTCTTATTACGAGTTCTATTACATTTACGCTCAACTTTAGGTTCGTTTTTTTTTACATTAATTATAAAAGTCCTAATTGGACACATTTAAGAGAATATGCCTTATTAAATTTGAATTTTTTTAATCTTATCATTGAATTATTTTTTTTATTTTACAAATATTATCTTTACATTTTATTTATGCAACATTTACATACATGCCACTTAAAACTTTGAATTTATACTCACCCAAATACATGTTATCTCATAATTCAAATTTTGTGAGAAAAGTAGTGTATAAGTAATATTCAAAATATTATATAATATGTATCTTTTATTATTATTATTATTAAATCAACACCATCAAACCCCGATTCGACCGAATTGAACCCTAAACTATGAACCTTTCATTCTAATGGTTCTTAAATAAGTCCAGTTTTCAAAAACTTGATAGCAATTCTTCCCATGAGGACACTGTCGCTATTGGTCCTAGCCTACCTCCTTTGGCAAGTCTCCAAGAAAATAATAATAATAATATAGAATGATTCAAAAGAATATTCCTTTAACCTATCTAATGCCCTGTAAGGCACAAGTAAACGTAAAATGCTTGAAGTATCCAACTTCATTAAAGCAAGCTTGGAGCTTGCTCTACAATGGGTTGGAAAAAAAATGCCTAACTTAATAGGAGAGCCCCCGTAAACTCAGACCAATATCAACCAAGTTATCGTAATACAAGTAAACTTTAATTTGAACATGGCCACAAGAGCCACCATTTTTTTTTGTAAAAGTACAATTAACAACTTATGCCACAAAACTATTTACATTTTAGTTTCCACTGAACCTAAATTTGCCCAGAAATGGGTAGGCATCTTACTAGCATTCTTTTTCACATCACTACAATCTTCATTGCAGGAATTGGATATGTGAGTATATACAGGCTGCGCATTTGAAATTAATAGTGATATTACCTAATGCACTTTATAGAGATTATTGAATTGAAAAAAATAGACAGCAGAATGGCACCGAAAAGGTTCTTTCATAAGGGTCTGTTTGGCATAATACCAAAAAGGTGAAGATGAAAACTTTTTAAATTTTTTTTGAAAAACATGTAATGACAAATAAAGTGAATTATGTTAAGAATTATGTAGAATGTAAAATAAAATTAACTGATTTATTAAGAATTGTGTAGGATGTGAAATAAAGTTATATTTTAATATTAAAGTTTGTGTGGGATAGGATAAAAAATAATTTTAATATATTTTAATTTAAAAATTATTTTAAAAATAAAACTTGAGGGATCGAATAGTCCTCAGGGTATTAGCAATCCCTTTCAAGATAGAAATGGGTAGACATCTATTACCAATCTTTCTCACATCACTGCAATCCTGATTGCAGGCTTTGGATATGTGAACGTATATAATGGCTTTGCATTTGAAATTAAACAGTGATATCACAAAATGCAGTTTATAGATATTATTGAATTTTGAAGAAATGGACAGCATAATGGTACTTAAAAGGTTCATCATAAGGGACTATTGGACATGATACCAAAAAAAGTGTGGAGGAAAATTTGGAGGTTTTTTGAAAAAAGAGTATCATAGGAAATAAAATGAATTGGTAATGTTAAAATTTATGTAGAATGTGAAATAAAGTTAGTTGATTTAATGAGAATTGTGTGGAATGTTACATTTTAATGTTGGAGTTCGCATGGATGGAATATAAATATTTTTTATATATTTTAAATTAAACGAAAATTATAAAAAAATAAAAACTTGAGGGCCGGTTTGGCTCAAGAGAAAGGTGTACCTCTGGTGCCATGTAACCCAGTGTTCCTGTCTCACCAGTCATGTCATTTGGATTTTGTGCCTCAATTCGAGCAACACCAAAGTCGGCAATTTTAATAACTCTCGTCTTGTCCAACAACATATTCTCTGTCTTCACATCTCTATGCACAATCTTTTTCGAATGAAGATAACTCAGCCTGCATTAACAAAGTTTGAATTGCTAGTAATAGAATTGACATAAAGAAATTTTTCAAAATATGGAATCATCTCTCTCACAGAGATGTAGATAACAGAACGATTCTTTCTATTCTATTTCTGGAAAGCAACTGACATCAAATTCAACTAGGTAAATAATTACAAGGATGACTGACCCTCTTGCAAGATCAAGTGCCAGCTGTATGACAATATTAAAAGTTAGCTTTCTTCTCCGATTTTTTATAAGATATGATTTAAGTGCACCACCAGGGAGATATTCGACAACCACACAACAAACATTACTTGGCATGCCAATTTGACCATTCTCTGTCTGTACACTTAAATCCCTTGCACCCATTGCAGCTCCTATAAACTGTAGAAGTTTTAGATGAGTTAATGCAGTCACTCACACATAACTAAAGCAAACTACAAATAGGATTACTACCACAGATATACAATTACCTACTACAAAGCATATAGGCAATTTCATGACCAAAAGTAAAAGCCATTAGAACTTTGTTTCAATATTGAAATAAATGCCATTAGAACCTTCATTTTCTTCTTAAAAACAGAAGTGAATCTGCTACAGAATAATTATATCCAAGTAACATGTATTGCTAAAAGATAAAATAAAACTTAAACAAACTTAGCCATTCTATATTCTTAATCTTCAAGAGTTGCTCATTCTAGTTAGGTGTATGGAATGATATCTTGCTATGCCGCCACTATCAAATTAATAACAAATTAATGAGATATTGTGATGTTGTACTTCAGCTGTTTAGATTCTATTTGCAGCAAACACGAAAAAACATTTTTCTTAGTTCAACATGTAGTTAGCTTCATAAAAACTAGAAAGATATTCCACACACAACTTAGCAAGTCATAAAACAATAAACGACATAGCAGACATAGCAATGATGTTTTCTATCTTGGTTTTCAAGTTCAAACATCAAACATAAAGTATGTCATTTCAACATTATGATGAGATAATAAAGAAATAGAAGAAGTATCCCTGCAAAGAGAATCTCTTGCATTTTCCATTATGATAAGAACAACCAAGCATCACAAGGAAACAGCAAAATAGAAACCTTCCATAATGCAGATGGGAATGTTAAGTAGATAGCTACACCAATAATAAGCACATCTTAAATATGACAAGAACTCTAAAACTGAGCTCTTTACACAAACAAGAAGAAGACTTCCAATCTGAAACCGATCAAAGCTATTTCAGTACACATCCATTTTCAAAAAAGATTTGTTCAATTTTCTACATGGAACTTGTACCTTCGTTACGTTGGGATGATCAAGTTTATACCAAACTGAGACTTCCTGTGTAAAGGCAGTCCTTAATTGAGCAATTTCAGCTTCAGATCTGCTTCCTTCTTCTCCCCAGTCAAGTAATTTCACTGTTTCAGAAGTCAAACACTAGTACTCAGCAATGGATTAAAGAAGATGAAAATCATTGAAACATACACTTCTCTAGCATGTACATCTGATATTAATCTTCAAGAAGTAAATAAAAGTGAGAAGCCAACAGATGAATAGAGATCCTTCCTAACATAGACTCTGTGCTTTCCTCAAAAACCTTTCATACCATGCTTTTCTGTCTTTAAAGGGAAGGTGAAAGAAAACGTTCAGTACGAAAAACTTTGGATGTTGTTAAGTTCTTTAATCATGTTTATTTTTCAAGAATTAGGTGTCTGTGTATGGAAGGAAGAATTTCAAGTGCACAAAATAGCGATATGAAGGAAATGGACTAATACTGAGCTCCACATAGAATGATATAAAGTTTAAGAGCCAT
Organism: Apostasia shenzhenica; assembly: GCA_002786265.1. Taxonomy (NCBI): domain Eukaryota; kingdom Viridiplantae; phylum Streptophyta; class Magnoliopsida; order Asparagales; family Orchidaceae; genus Apostasia; species Apostasia shenzhenica. The sequence continues at coordinate 1,002,384 of KZ451906.1, forward strand.
CATCCTGATAGAAGTACAAGGATTGCAGCAACTAAGTTTCGGGCCATATATATCACTCAAAATCTAAAATCGAAGGATGATGACATTCCTAATAGATAAACTTGCAAAATCAAATAGCCCATCAGTTACTAAATGAAATGATATCAAAATTACCATAAGAAAATGGCTGGGAAATAAAAACTTTTGCTAAAAGTTATTTTTGTCCACTAAACAGCAATAAACGACATTAAAAATGGTGTGCATGTTTGCAAAAGTTAACTTTAATAATGTTAAAGTTTAACTTGAATGAGGATATTTTTTTATTGAGGGTTATGTATGATATGAAATAAAATTAGTTATCATGTTGGGATGTGTGAGAGATGTGACATAAGTTAGTTCTTATTTTTATGGTAGAAAGAATAAATACAAAAAAAAGAAAAAAATTTGTTACAAAGACTGGAATAAATGTAAAAGCAAAGAGAATTTAAAGAAGTATAAAATTGCGTAATGAAAATCCAAGAAAGTAGTTTGTAATGCAAATAATGCTACTATTTATAATCTTTATAGGAAGTTGGACATTAAAAAAAGCCAAAAACACATATACAAGCTTCTCAAAGAGATAAGAAAACTAAAAATCTTACTAGAGTAAAATGCATTAAAGATAAAGATAAAAAAATATTTTTTAAAGATAAAGACACTCAACACAAATGAATGAGTTGCTTTAAAAGGCTTTTAAATGACGGTTGTGAGAATATGCTTGATCTTACTGATTTTAGTATTCAAAAAGAAGATAGAAATTGCTCTTACATTCATCGTATAAGTAAAGCATAAGTTGAAAAAACTTTAAAGAAGATAAAGTGTAAAAAAAAGGACAAGATGATATTCCAATATATATTTAAAAATATATGGGAGAGAGTTTCTTAGCTCACTAAATTCTTTAACAAGATTTTGAAGACTAAAAGGATGTTAAATTACATTGAGCATAAATTATATCGTGATATTAGGATATCACAAAATCAGTATGATTTTATGTAAGGTAAATATACTATGAAAGTCATTCGTTTGTTAAGAAGTTTAATAGAAACATTAAAAAAAAAAAACTACATTTAATTTTTATTAATTTAGAAAAAGGTTATAAAAGAGTCCCAAGAAAAGCGCTTTGAAGAGTTCTAAAAAAGAAAGAGATTTGCACTTCTCACATTCAAGATATTCAAAACATGTATAAAGAGGCTATTACATGTGTTTGGACATAAAAGAGTTTATTAAAAAAATTTCTATTTCAGTTGAATTACGCTAATGTTCAACTTTAAGTTCATATCTCTTTGGATAGGTTATGGAGATTTTCACTGAACACATTAAAAAAAAGTAACTTAGTGTATACTTTTTGCAGATGACATTCTCTGTATTAATAAGACTGGAGATGCTAAGAAAAAACTCGAGTTATGAAGAAATACAATAAAATCTAAAAAATTTTATCTTAGCAAATCAAAAATCAAATACATAGAGTGTAAATTTAGTTAAGATAAAATACTTATAATGCTGATATGACAATTGATAAATAATTTATTACAAAGAGCCAAAAGCTTATATATCTTGAATCAATTATACAAAATAATAATAAATAAAATAAAAAAATAAAAAAAAATTATACAAAATAATAATATTATTAGCAGGAACCAAATAAAATGAATAAAGTAAACGAATGCATCTAGCATATTGTGTAATAGAAAATTTTACTCAGTTTTAAATGTAAATTTTATAAGGGACATTTACATGGTGGACACAGAAATTAGGCTAATTTACGAATTTCACCATAAATCTCAAAATATTACAAATATCACATCTAAAACAGCTATTTTTTTTGTTTTTGACATCCTGCAGTAATAGAACATTTAACCATAGTTAAATCTCAACAAAATTTCACTCATTGATCACATCATTTAACCATCGACCTTCATGTTAGGACATCGCAGAGCTGCATTGGTTCCGGCAATAGCGTATTCACGTTATGCGACAGCATATTCTTGCGAGGCGATAGCGTATTCACGCGAGCATCACTTTGTTATTTGCATCTTCTTCTTACGCGGGCATCACGAGCGAGCATTGGAACTTTCTGCAGCTTCAGAGTTCTGTCGCCGCCGGCCTTAGAAAGGTCTGATGCCCGCTCGCGATGCCCGCGTAAGAAGAAGATGCAAATAGCAGAGTGATGCTCGCGTGAATACGCTGTCGCCTCGCGAGAATACGTTGCCGCCTCGCATGAATACGCTGCTGCCGGAACCAATACAGCTTCGCGATACCTTAACATGAAGGTCAATGGTTAAATAATGCGATCAATGGCTGAGATTTTGTTGAGATTTAACTATGGTTAAATCTTTTAATAGAATTTACTGCAGGATGTGAAAAATGAAAAAATAGCTATTTTAGATGTGATAAGTGTAATAATTTGAGATTTATGGTGAAATCCGTAAAATAGTCAAATTTCTATGTCTACCATGTAAATGTCCCATTTTATAAAAAAATTATAAAACCAGTGATGATATATAGTGTTAAATGCTAACCTATAAAGCAAAAATACACAAATAAAATAAGTGTTAAATGTCGCAAAAATGAGAATGCTAAGATAATGAATGGGTATACGCAAAAGAACAAGATAAGAAATGAGCATATCCGTGAAAAGATTAAAGCGAACGCAATTGAAGATAAGCTCCGAGAGAGTCAACTTAAATGGTTTAGACATATAAATTGTAGGCCGATAGAAGCTCTAAAAAATGTCGGATTACTCAATTTTGCTCATGTAAAAAGAGAAAGTAGAAAGCCAAAAAGACATTAGAAGAAATTATAAAAAATAATTCTACATATTTGAAGCTAAATAAAAATTTATTAAAATGTAATGAAAATAAGAGATTCATAATAATTCTATTAGTATAAAGGCTTGATTTATTGTTATTATTGTTGTATTATTTTGGTATATGTGTAGGATGTGAAATAAAATTAATTTTTTGTTTTGAAATATATATATGATGTAAAATATAGTTAAATTTTAATTTTAAAATTTATATATGATGTGACATATTAAGCAAAAATTAATAAAGCTAATTTTAACTTGGTAAACAAAAACACAGTTTTTATGACCACCTGCGAGCAAATAGGTTAAAGAAGTTGCTTATTTCTTTACCATAAATATATTGCTATTTTGTTCTTCTAAAATAACCATATTACATCCTTCCAACAAAAACATTTCAAAAATGAACCATATCATATCTAGACCAGAGATAAAGTACGTGGTTACGTGCATGGATTATGAATTAACAGGAAGATAAAGAGAGGGAGAACAGGAACTTCTTTTCTTGCTCAAAATAGGAAAAAAATCAGTAGGTTTTGTTCTCCTTCGTGCATCATAATTGTGACTCATGCAATAGCCAAAAATCCAGTCCATTTCATTGACATGTATTATATATACCATCAAAATGAGTCCGGCTTAGATGAGAATCATTTGCTCACATAAGCTTTCAATTCATTGAGAACTTTTAAAATCTATAACATGTCCCATATAGACTTGAACAACAGCTGGGTTTGATCGATTTAAATCCTAAGGCCTTCTATCTAAAATTATGGAGTATCAGCGGTGATTTTGAGTTGAACAGGGAGAGTTCAAATTATGTTTAAAAGGAAAATCATGTATGAAAAGAGATTACTATATTATTCATAAAAGAACAGAGACTTTTTGATATAAATATTTACAAGACAACCAGGGGCACCACTCTGGATCAATAGATTGATATTGATCAGGAATCACATGAAGCATGAGCAAAAGAAAAGCTAATCCAGGGAATCATGTCAAGCAACCCACTAGCACGTAAATGACAAAAAACCATACCCGTGAACTTCACGGGCTTCCATCAAATCAGAAAAGTGAGGTAAAACATCAATTCAGGCCCAAAAAAGGTGGAAGAAAGCATGGGTAAGAAACTATCTGCTATATCCAAAGATAAATACCCAAAATGAACATTAGCAACTTTCAAAAACATCAACAAAAGAGAGATCATGAACGAGATCTTGCGCGACGCCCAATCGAAAGAAACTTCACAAGTAGAGGAAGGGGAACATCGAAACCTGCCCTTAACTTCCCCGTTTACTCTTAACAGAGGAAATGAATACACTCCAAAATCAAGCAGAATGACCACTGAAAAACAATCCAAGACGAACAACAGAAAAAAAAAGAGGATCCAAACGCACAAAACGAGTATGATCACTTAAAAAAAAAAATCTGACGAATGACAGCCGGGTTTTCAAATATTTGCGAACAAGCACGGAATATCCCTAACAGAAAGAACAGAAAACCAGAAACCCAATTTATACTCAAAATCGCAAAAAGAGAAATGCAATGTTTGCTTGAGTATGAATATTCCATCTTTAAGAAAAGCAAGCAGTAAGATACGAGCCAAAGGGGTATTTGGAAGATCAAAAGAGAAAAATCAGGAAAAACTGTCAGTCCGCTCACCGGCAACATCCTGACCGTCATAGACACCACGATGGACGGTGCCGAATGTGCCGCGCGCTATGACCCCCTTTATGACAAGCTTGGACGTGTCAATCTCCCACTCTTCTCCATTCTTCTTTCGGTCACCGCCACTGCTGCCGGCAGCTGAGAGGTTACCTATCCCATTTTCGACATCCTGAGCCTCTTTCTTCTTCTCCATCGTCCATGCGCGGCTCAGATGCCTCTCGAGCTGATCATCGAGGCTCTTCAGATCTATTTGGTCTGCGCGGACGAATCCGCCTTCTTCCCCCTCCTTCATCTCCCTCCTTCGGGAACGGCACTGTGAAAAGCTTCTCTATACCTCTTTCCTTCCTCGCTGCAACAGTGCTTTTATTCTCTCTCCCCCTCTCCCTCTCTCTCTCTAATCAGTGATTTAAAAAAATAAAAAATAAGAAAGATGTACATAAAAACAATTATATTTAATAATATATATATATATATATTTCACAATTAAAAATTAATTATTTTTTAATAAATAAAAATTAATTATTTGCATCATTTCATACTAATCTTTATAGTCTCACATTTCTACTCTCTTTCTCTCTCATCACTGTCTCAATTAAAAATAAAATATTTTTGCATTTTATGTTTTCATATTTACCGATTATACCTTTGCAGGATTATTTTATGTTATTTTAAAAAAATAATTATTTAATTTAATAATATTTTATAAATATTTTTTTTAAAATTATATAATTTTTAATTAAAAAAGACATTTAAATGTAATATAATTTAGATTATATGATATAATATTAAGATAATAATAAATTAAACACCTTCTAAATAATTTTAAAAAAAAAATCAAGTATTGTAGTAGTAAATATTTTTAAAAAATATTAAATTACTGTTTAAAAAATATAAAACATATTTATTTGAGTTTACACACAAAATTCTAAATTTTGAATTATCTCGACTATCAATATATATGTGATGGAACTTCTCGTAGCTCAGTGAAGAGAGGGAGCTTGTATAGACTTAGTGGGTCTTAAGTTGAAAGTCATACCGTTACAATTCAATTAGGATGAAAAGAATTGTAGTATTTGAGGTAAAGATTAATTAAAAAAATAAAAAAATATTAATATGTACATGAATTAAACCAATCGATACAAATTAGATGTAATGAACACGTAAGTAAAATTAAGCCAAGTTAATCTAAGAACCCCGACAATCATAAAGATCTCCTCTAAACTCATGTTAGGTGGGGTCTGTTACCTTAATCCTACCAGAGTGTTCACAAGCCCAAGTTCATGGTGTCGACAAAACACAATTAACTTGAACTTCATCTCCATACAACTAATTCAATGACAACTAATTAATAGGGTTCTCGAGCTTAACCGCAATGTAGAGGGTTGCCATAAACCTCTTTTAGGAAGGTTCACCGCCAAAATCTCATTTCGAAAGTCTTTGCTATGCCAACATTATCTCAAAATAATTTATTAGCATATTATTAGCTTATCAATTACTTAACTATATAATCACAAGAGATATGTTATAATATCTAATTTAATACGTAGATTTCAATTTTTGTCTAAACTCTAGCAACCACATAAGTATTCTAGGCTCTTCGCCATAACTAATTAAACCATATACTTATTTATATGTATCGCTCAACAAACTAAGACTTACATGGCAATCATCTAATGATTTGATAAAAATACCACATAAGTATTATAGGTTATGATGTGCTGCTCAACTATAAATAGGGATCCCTCTAGGTTAAAATTGAGTAAAGTAGAAATTTAGCGAGAATTCTCATAACCTATAAAGAGTTGCTATGTGATGAAATGCAAAAAAAAAAAAATCATATTTAGTATCATAATTAATCTCATATGTATCATATTTCTTTTGATGAAACAATCTGTCATATTTCTACACATATTAAACATAATTAATTTTGTACATATTATATTTTATCTCACTCATATGTAACATATCATATTTTAGTGAGCAATGTTAGTGGTGCAAACGTGTGATGACCCGAGATCGAAAAGAGTGGGGACTAATTATTAAAATAATATTCATATTATTAAATCAGAATTGCTCAAATAAGGAACAGCTCATAGTAGATTTTTAGGTGAAGAAGGACAGAAATGAACCATCACACAACAAAAATGAAGTAGAGTTTCCGAGCGGTATAAGTGAATAATGTGATCTCAAATAGTAAAAGTATTTTTTGGAGAAAAAACGTGTGACTAATGATGAAAAACTTCGTAGTTAAGAATACTTGGATGGAGAAGTACTGAGATGAGTAATTTTCTGAAATATACTCAAGCCTTACAATTCTCTAAAATTAAAGCAAATAACATATTTATATTTGAATCACAAAATATTACAAAACGTTTACTCCATTTGTGTTTTTACATGTCTTTGTTAGAGCATGGACCTTATCATTTCATGTGTCACTCTAAAATTTGCTTTTAAATATTTGAGGTGGTTAGTTTACATATATTTACATGCTTGCATATATATAAATTAATTTATTTACTTATACAACATCTAAATTCTTTAAATGGATTTTACATTAAATCTATTTATGTCAACCTATTTATAAATAATAAATAAAGACAAGATATTATTTTGCTTGGTTCAATTGAAGGTAAAAATAGTGTTTTATTAATATTTTAAATTTATCATAAATTTTAATAATATTATTTTACTGAGTTTTAATTTTAAATATTAATATTTTTTCATATATAATACAAATTTTAATATTTAAATCAATTTTATTTTATATTTTATATATCTTTTAATATTAAAATATTTTTTATTAATTTTATAAAATAAAATATTTTTTCTCTCAAGCTCAAAATCATTAATCTTTTAACTAAACGAGGCTAAGTGACAACACACAAAAAATTTCTAAACAGTTAATAAAGTTAGGATTTAGTTTGTAAAAAATGTATTGTTTAAAATAGATTTAAATGCCAGAAGTGTATATGAATAAATAAATTAAGGAAGTATTTGGCTTTGGCTTAGTATTATCTTAATATGATGTCATATTATTTAAAAGAAAAAATTATTTAATTTAATGATATATATAGATAATTTTCTAAACAAATTATAAAATTATTTCTAAAAAATAATATTTAGATGTTATGACATCTAAATAATATGACATAATATCAAAATAATATTAACTGAGGATTTAATTTAATGCATGTTACTTAATATTGTGTTATATTATCTAGAGGAAGTAACTGTTAAGTTTAATGATATCAATAAATAATCTTATATAAAATTATAAAATTATTATCAAAAAATAACATATAGATATCATAACATTTAAATTACATAACATAACATAACAATATTTAGTTGTTTTCTAATTATTAATTTTTTAAAATATTGATTTTGAGTTTACTAGAAATTATATTGAGTTGACTCAAAATCGAGTCATTTCAATTCTATATTATACATTTCTGAGTAGAGTTTAAGTGATCAAGTTCTTATATATTTAAAGTTGATTCAAACTCGATCGACATGGTGAGCTATATGTACTGAAACAATAGATCCCCTCACTATGACAAAATTTTATTAAGTTTGGCCAGCCACTGGTAGGGAGCCACATCAGCAATGGGTCCTACCCGATGCTGACATGGCAGTTCCCTATTAATTATTGCTCCTCTCTAAGATATCTATTATTTATTCAATTATTGTTTCAACTTTATGAGCAACTTTGCACATGGTAGAATCTTGACTATGTGAAAGAAAGAAAAAACTTAGATGTCCTTTACATTTGTGGAGTATGAGATATTGAGATGCTTCAATTTGATGATTTAGTCATGAATCATTCAATTTAGGTCATGATTTCTGAAAAATATAAATATAATTTGAAAAACTTACATGCATCCTACTAAAATTTAATTATTTTATATATTTAACATTTAAATTTTTAATATTACCAAAAAATTATGTGAAAATCACAATATTTATTACATATATATCATAATTTTATAACATGAATAGTAAATTATAGTATATATTTAATAAAATTTATAATTTTTATATGATTTTATAGTTAATATGAAATATTAAATATTTGATTATCAAATATATAAAATAGTTAAATTTTAATGTCATATAAAATTAATGAGTGTACAGCTTCAAGCAACTAGAGATTACAAGAAGAGAAGAATTAATATCAAGATTAATTTATCTTATATCACATTCTTATTCAACTCTTATAATATGATAACTTGGTATGGTTGATCAAGATAGAAAGTAATTATCGATGATAATAACTTAAGAGAGCGTTTGATTCGATATTATCTTAATGTTATGTTATATTACTTAAATATCATGACATTTAAATATTATCTTTTAAGTGAAATTTAATAAATAATTTTTTATAATATTATTTAAATATATTATTAAACTAAATAATTATTTTTTTTAAATAACATGACATAACATTAAGATAACATTAAATCAAATGCTCCTTAAATAATATATTACTGAAATACACATAAGAATTAACTTATGCTGAATGATCAATATAGTTGAGATATTAATATAAAAGTACATATTCTTATTAATTAACTTTGATAATAAATATAAGGGATAATTACCTATATGACACACAATTTAGTTTTATTTATTCCTTACTCATCTATTCTTAATTAATTATACTATGCACACTCAAAACATTATAAAATCTTACATACACACATTTAAGTTATCAAAATCTATTTGAAAAAAATATATTCTGTTAGTAAATCATTAAAATTATATTTTTACTCTTAATGGTATATATATCTTTCTCTTTCTCTATACCACACTAAAGAGCTGATTTGTCCTAAAATCAATTCACGTCGCAGATGTCTTCTTCCTTTGCCGCCACCTAAACATTAATGTTTTAGGATTTTTACTCAAAATATATTTAAATATCTTTAAAATAATATGATGAACAGCTCAGATTTTTTGTAATTTAATTATAGTTAGGTTATTGAAAAAATTATGATTACTCATTATAATAAAAATAAGTTAAAATGTGTGTATGTAAAATTTTATAATATTTTGAGTGTGCATTGCGTAATTAACTAAGAATGGATAGATAAGGCATAAATAAAACTAAATTGTGTGACATGTAGGTAATTATCCCTAAATATAAAAGAGAGAAAACTCATGACTTAATTAACTAGTAGGAAAACAAGACAATTATAGTTATGAAGACTACAAAGATGAGGATTAAATGATTATGATTAATTTAGTAGCTATATTATATATGATTTGTTATGATTTAAAGTTTAATCACAAATAATTTTTTTATAATTGATGTGCAATATGTCCTTGAATTTAAAATGTTATTGAGAATAACAACTATGATAAATCAATTTCTAATTCTAAAAAATGTCAAACACCACATTTCATGTATTGAGTGAAGCACTAAAAAGAAAGCAATTCATTTCAAAGGTGATAATAGAATTTAAAAAAGTAGTCAGCATGTTATTTTAACATTATTATTTGTCAACAAAAAATTTTAAATAAGAATGAAATTTTCCTCATAGTTTAATTGATTTAAAATTTAAAATATATGTAAATATGTGGGTCATATATGTAATTAACATATTTATCACGGAATCCATACCATTCAGGGAACCTTTTCAAAATTTTTGGTAACTATCCTTTTCTAAGCTAATATTTCATTTTCAAAAAAAAAAAAAACAACTATTTTGTGTTTTTGAAAATAAAATATTTATTGTTATGGGCTCGTTGTGAATAGAAAATTTTATTTCATTTGACCGGCCAATGAATGTGCACCAGGTCAGCATGAGAATGGGCCCCACTATGACATAAACTCATATGGTACTGGTCGCGGCACCTAGGAGACCCACTCAGATTCAAAAGGCAAACAGCTTGAAAGACGATCGAAAGAGTCAATTTTCGAAAAGCTCCACCTTCAAAATTCTTACTTCCTTTAGTCGGTAAGAAAGGGACACCACCGACTAAATAAAATAAGTGATAATTACCTACATGCCACACTATTTAGCTTTATTTATATATTACACATCCATTCTTAGTTAATTACGCTATGCACACTCAAAACATTACAAAATCTTACATTCACATACTTGAGTTAAAATTCAGTCAAAATCTATTTGAAAAAAAATATTTCGTTAGTAAATCATTAAAATTATATTTTTATCTTTCTCAATACCACACTAAAATACTGATTTGTCCTAAAATCAATTCACAACGCAGATATCTCCTTCCCTTGCCACCATTTAAACATCAATATTTTAGAATTTTCACTCAAAATATATTTAAATATTTTCTTAAATTAATATGATGAACGGCTCAGATTTTTTGTAACCTAACTATAATTAAGTTATTGAAAAATTATGATTACTTATTATAATAAAAATAAGTTAAAATATGTGTACGTAAGATTTTATAATATTTTAAGTGTGCATAGCGTAATTAATTAAGAATGAATGAATAATGCATAAATAAAGCTAAATGGTGTGGCATATAGGTAATTATTTTATAAAATAATTGTGTACAACTAACATCACATTCTTTTCAAATTAAAAAAAAAGACATTTTTTAATTAAAATAATAACCTAATCTTGATTATTAAAAAATGATTAAAGGAATAATTAAGTTATGATTAAAAGAGACCTTATAGTTTGCATATCAGTTCATCAAAAAAGCAACTACCCAGAGTTAAAAGGTTAGATGAGGATTTTCATGTTGGTGCATAGTTTTTGTATTATATTAAAAGGATTGGGTTGAAATAAATATAAAAATTTGGGCACCTACATGAAATACTAATTGGTACGAAAAGATGTTTACTCTTACTGTTTGGTAATAAGAAAAAAAAAGATGTAGTTAGAATTTTTAGTCATTTTTGAAAAATGTGTATGATATGAAATAAAATAAGTTAGTTATATTAAAAATTGTGTATGGTGTGAAATAAAATTAATTGATTTATTGAGAATTGTGTTGGATGTGAAATAAAGTGATTGTTTAATGTTGAAATTTGTGTGAGATGAGATATAAAATAATTTTTTTAAGTTTTTTTAAAATAAATTTAAGATTTTGGGCATGGGTAATTTTAGCCATGATTTTTAGTACATTGCCAAACAGGAGTCAGAAAGACTTTTTTTAAAAAAAAAGCAGTCAAAAAGACTAACACAAAAGTAGAATTTGACTTCTTATACTCAGATGATATGGTTGAAGAAAATGGACTAATATGCAATTTAACTTTAGAGACCCAAATGTAATTTACTCATAGCTAAATGAAGCTTATTAAAGATGTAACCAATAAATGATTGTGTCCTCAAAAATAATTCCAAAAACAAATTTAGCATCTAATGCTTAATTGTGTTGACTTTATAAAAGTTGAACCAATCTATGGTCCTCAAAACCTCAAATGGGACCAAGGAAAAGTGAAAGAAAAGAAACACTCGCAATCTAGAAGACGTATTGATTTGAGTTTTATTTAAATTTTGAATAATTTCAAACTATATATAATTTTGAATAGAATTATGAGTCAGGTTGTTTGACGGCCACGTGACCGTTCCAGTGAGCGATCCAGACTGCTGAACTGTGGACCCAAATGAACCGGCACCGAGCTGGGCTTCAAATCATAATCTCCTGTGAATAATGAGATCACTCAAAAGTCAAGCCAGCTAACCCATAATAACTAGAAGACCTCCTTTAGTTTGAGGCATTTTTTTAGCCCAATATAAATTTCAACTGTAAAAATTAACTTTATTGCACATCCAACACAAATAGAATCAACTTGATTTCACCTATTATGTACTTTCTAATATTAAAAAAAAATTTAGATATTAAATTTAAAAAATAAATTATTTTTTTCTCTTATTCAAAAAAAAAATTCGAACTAAACGAAGCCAAAGAGTACAAATGAAGCTATTCATGAGTAAAACAACTCTCTTTCACAAGGGCATGTTAATTGACTTAACTTCAACTCCAATCAAACCTTCGCATTGGTCACCTACCAACTATTCACTAGTAGGGGTGGTAATTTATACTCATATTAATTTAATCTTCTTTGACCCGCCCGTAATAGAACTGGTATGGATCCTAAAACTATACTCGTGACCTGTCCGCCTAATTAAAAAATGGAGCGAGTTCAGGTATGACTCAATTATACTTGTCTTGACTCATAACTCAGTAGTAATAAAACATAATTACATAATCTTAAGATTAAAAAATTTAAATATGTTCTTTTTATTTTATTTAAAACAAATCATTAGCATTTTTTTCTTTTTTTTTTGGAGGGGGGTGGGGGGGGGGGGAGGCAAAGCGGGTATGGATAGTAGAAATGAAGAGAGGTGAGGTGGGATTGGGGACGAGTTTTGGAAAAGGCAGGATAGAGCGGGGACGAAGCGAGCATGGGTAATAGTTTTAAAAAAAATCCTGAGGTTTAAAGGTAATATCAGGTAGGTTCATAATTTCAAAAACTCTTCAATAAGATCCCTAAGGTTAACATTTAGATTTCAATCAGATCCTTTTTATTTAATTTATAATTTTTTTCATTTTAAAGTAAAATTTATATTTAAATTAAATATATAATTTAAAATACAAAAATTCCTCTCTCCTTTACCACCTCCGGCAGCACCGCATTGCCCACCCATGCGATTGGTGCAACACGCCAAACCTGCACACCGGGCCTGTGCCATACCCGCGCGTGCACAGGGCTACCACGCGCGCAGTCTAGCATGCATAGGGCCATGGTGTAGCGTGTCAACCTATGAAGCACGAGTACAATACAGTGATACTGATATGATACAATACGGATATAGCGATACGATAAATATAAAAAAAAGGATACGAATATGTCAGAATACAGCTGTTATATATGAATGTATAATATGCTATATCCTCATATTTAAATCAAAGTTCTATAGTGAATGAGAATGACTTATACAAATTATTACTCAAATTAACTCTATTTTTTCAAATATTTTTTATATCACTTAAAGTAATATCATGGATAATTTAATTTAAGAAAAGTATCTTTTAACTATTGAATTTTAAAAAATTTTAAATTTAAAATAATATTATAAAATTTATTTAATTACTTTGCAACCTATTAGATTATTTACATAAAATAAGAGTTTAAATATATATATATATATCAATAGATTAGTTTCATTTTCAATTTAAATTTGATTCAAATCGATTAGCTTAATACAAATAAGATACAATTAATAATACAGATGCTGTGACATAAACCAAAATATATTAATTTGATTAAAATATATATACTTTAAGTCTCTGACTAAATGAATAGATAAAATAAAAAGACTAAAGTCATATATTTTTCAAAATATAAGTTTGATTAAAGTAAAAAATATATGATAGACATCCAATAGAAGTAAAGATAATATCGGTTAATATAAAAAAAGCAGAAATATCACTAATATCTGTAAAATTATAAAAAAGGTTAGCAAAAGTAAATGGCATAGCTACTTGCATCCACCAAATCTTTTTTCATTACCGAAACGCTTATCATGTGTAAAATTTTTTGCGATCTCAATTGCGTAGTCCAGTATATCTCTCTCAAATTTAATGTTCAAATCTATGTATAAGTTGTTCTTTATATATGAGATATTTTTATATTTTTTATCGTGTGGGCTAAAACGACTATTTTAACATTTTTTTTCTAATTAAAAGAATCGAAAAGTATTAGATAAGTATTGAAAAAGTATCAGAAAGGTATCGGTAAAATATCGAATCTTTAAAAAATAAAAATAAAAATTAATACGCTACATAGCGTATCGGATACATATCAGTGAAGTATCAGGGAATATCAGTATTTGATACGGATATGATACGAATACGTTAGGTTTCATAAAGTATCGGTGCTTCATAGGTGCCAACCCATGCTAATGGGCAACCACAGCTCGAGTGCTGCCGGAGGTGGGAAAAGGGAGGGTGCTTTTTGTTTTTTTATAATTATATATTTAATTTAAATAAAAAATATAAATTAAGTAAAAGGGACTTAATTGAAACTTAGATGTTAACCTTAGGGACCTTATTGAAGGGTATTTGAAATTGTAGATCTACTTGATATTATACCCAAACAACCATTTTCTTTCATATGGGATTGTGGCCTAGGTGATGTGCAATGACAAGTACTAAAATCAGGACCAAAATAATACTAATTTAAAAAATAATAACAATAATAATAAATAATTTTTTTTAAATTATTTTACACAAAATTTAATATAAAAAATAATATTTTATATCACATACTTAATAATTTTTAATAAAAATATAAATTTTATTTCACATCCTAGATCAAAATACTCGATTCAAATGTTTTGGTCTAAAATGTGAAATAAAATTGATATTTTTATTTTAAATTATTGAGTATATAAAGTAAAATAATATTTTTTTATATTAGCATTTGTATAGAATGATTTAAAAAATTTATTTATTATTATTATTGTTGTTTTTTAAATGAGTACCATCTAAACACAGCAAATAATATTAGAGTTCCTAATAAATGAATCGATTAGAAATATATTATTTTAGCTAACTAATAAGGCTTGACGCTTATAAACATGAACCATGTAATGCGATCAAGAGGAAATTATATTATGGGAGCTGCTAATCCTCCCTCTGACACCCACCCCACTCTAGGGGGGTGTTAAAAATATCCGAAACTCGAAACTCGCTCAGAACTCGTTCGATTTTTGAATCGACTTGAAATCGATTCAAAAATTTTGAATCGCATCATGAGCTAAGGATTTTGGCTCGAAGTTCATTTCGAGCCAATTTCGAGTTGGCCCTAGCTCGCTCGAAACATGATTCGATTTAGCTCGAAATTATATGTATAGCATAAATAATATTGATATATTATATAAACATATACATAAATAAATTAGTATTTTATATAATTTAGTTAGTGGTTTAGTTGTAGAGTAGAGGAGATTTAAGGCTTATTTTCCTATCAAATCCTCTAAAATACATAATATTTCTATAATTTTTTTATAATTCCGAGCTGATTCGAATCATGATTCGAGCCGGCTCGAAATGTCTGAGCCAGCTCGAATCATATCCCATTTCAATTTCGGATCGATTTTGAGCCGAGCTCGAAATTTTCGATTTCGAGTTGAGTTTGACTCGCTCGAAATCGGCCCGATAACAGCCCTACCCCACTTCCCCCCCCCCAAATTACTATTTTACCCCAACTTATTTTAATTAATTACTATTTTTTATTTAATTTAATTATTATTATTTAATATTTTTTCTACTTTATTTATTTAATATTTTTTAGATCCTTTTTATCTTTTCTTTTTTTAATATTAAATATTTTATTATTAGATTTATACTTTAAATCTTTTTTGTCTTTTATTTATAATAGTTTTTGATTTACTTATTTTTTGTCTTTTACTTTTGTTTTTATTCTTTTTTTTTGTTCTTTATTAATTTATTTAACATTATTTATTTAAAATAGAAATGATTTTTTTTTTTTTGCAATAATTTTTCATTTGTGGCAAAAGCGATTATATATATAACTTGCAAATAAACATATTTTTCAGAACAAACTCAATATTATTTTAGTCATGTTCAGGGAAGAGTACATGTAATAATACAAAAAAAAGATACATCAAAATATATGAAAATACAAATTATAATCAATATTTTCTCCAAATTCTGCACCCGGATTGTTAGGTCCTGTACCCGTTATTTCATACTATAAATTAACACGTGTCCTATAACGAGCTGCCCATCATTTAGCTTCGTCAGATGAATGATTCCACAACCACGTTGGAAAGGGTGGTACAGGATAATGAGGGTGTAAGAACACTTGCACGAAGTGTCGGCCAACATAGGCGATAGCTATTTCCCGGCGCTCTTGGTCTGAAACTGGAGGGGACCTTAATGGCAAGTGAGTAAAACAACTCCAATTATTCTGACCAAATATATGCAGTACAAGGTTGTACCTTGATGCGATGACAATTCCCAAAGTCATAGACTCCATCCAATGCCTCTCTGGTACCGGTTGTCCGAAATAGTCTAGTAAAAATAATAGATTGTCTGTCATTTCCCGATCTGGATAAAGCTGATCATATTGACGCTTATTTTGTTGATCGTACTTGAAACCAACCTTCTTCACCATACTCGATTAGTGCGGCTATCACTTAAATCCACAGTGACCGTCAGCTTCAACGTCAACAGTATGAGAAATATGATTAATCAAATTAAATAAAAAAAAGTAATTAACTAAAGAGAGTGATCTAAAGAATATTAAATAAATAAAGTAGAAAAAAGATATTAGAAAATGATTTATTAATTAAATTTAATGAATAAGAAAAATCTAATAATCAAATTAAATAAAAAAAAATAGTTAATTAAAGAGAGTGATCTAAAAAATATTAAATAAATAAAGTAGAAAAAAATTAAAAAATAATTAATTAATTAAATTTAATAAATAAGAAAAACATATTAAATAAATTAAATAAAAAAATAATTACTTAAAAGGGCTGAGAGCAAAACTTTAATTTTAGCAATTTACTTATATTATGTTAACTTTGATTATGAGGGTGGCAAATTCACAAGTTTCATGAAATTTTCTGAGAATATTAAACATGCCCTATGTAAATTCAAACCCCCTGCAAGTAAGATAAAAATTCCATCAAGATTCTGGAAAGGATCAACTATTATGCTCAGCAACAAGAATTACGGTGACATGTGGATCAATCCATCAGATTATGTTATGTGATTAAGTGAAAGTATGAGCTATTCAAGTATTGAAAGCTTAATTTTAAACTGACCCAGGTAGCAGCACGACACTTTCATTTCAGATTTATATCTGTTCAATAAGTGCAACAAAAGAGGGAAATAGCTTGACAAAGAAGTCATCAAGAAGAAAATTCAAAATCAAAGTTTAGAAATAACAAGATGGAAGCAGTAACCAAATTCAAGTCAACTAAGAACAATCAAGTAGAAAGGTAAAGAAATTGTAAAAGGAAAACAAGCCCTAATACCAAGATGAACCTGTGCCTCCTAGACAGCAGCCCTCAGCAATTCTAGTTCAACCGAAGAACTCTGTCACAGCCCCCTGCTGTCTCGGCTCAGAATCGACTCGACACCCACTGTGCTTTAAATCCATTCAACTCAGAAAATCACTCAATCATCGTTGTCATCAACACCACCCCCCACGGCAAAAAAAAAAAAATCCCTACTGCGCATACCTGAGAGAACTTTATAGAAGGGAGTAGGCGTGTCGGTTGCTCGGAGGATCCGAAGAAGGCGTGGAGATGCACGGCGTGGCCGTCGACTGCCGGTAGAATTGGGCGAAGGCGATCGTGCGTCGTGGAGGAGACCTGGCGAAGCTGGCGCAGTCGAGCGAAGGCGAGAAGATCGCCGCATCACTGGCTTGGCGCAGCGTGATCGGGAGAAACAGATGCCCGATCATGCAATAGGGCTTGATCACTTGCATTCAACCTCACATCTGAGTGCTCCCCATGTTAGTTGCTCTTCAAATCAGTTCAATTTATCTAATTTAAATAAAATTTTTATTCAATTTAAACTTACTTTAAATCCAAATTAATATAAATTAAATATAAGACAAAATTAACTAAAAATATAAAAATAAAAGTCTAAAATTAAAATATAATATTTAACACATAATACACAACAATAACAACAACCAAGTCTTGATCCCACTAGATAGAGTCGGTTACATAAATCATTTATTTCTATTGCGTTTTATCAATTAACAAATTTTTATCTAGATCTAAATAACTAAGATCACTCTTTATATTTTCTAATCATGTCTTCTTTAGTTTCCCTCTTCCTCTTTATATATAGGCAAAATTAATAACTCAATTTTTTTAAATGAAGCTTAAATCAACCTACGATTTATATATCCAAATCATCTAAGCCGACTTTCTCTAGGTATATTTTTAATTGGTGCAACACCAATTTTCTTTTGAAATATTTATTTCTTATTCTATCTTTTTGTGTATATCCACACATTCACCTTAGCATCATCGTTTCTATAATATTTATTTTATTTGTGTGTTTTCTCTTTGCAGGCTAGCTTCAGCACCATATATCATCACTGATCTTACTATAATTTTATAAAATTTACTTTTAAGTCTGGATAGAATTTTTTTATCACACAACACACCAAAAGAATTTCTCCATTTTACCAATCTTGCTTGAATCCTGTTAATAACGTCATTATCTATTTTACTATCATTTTGAATAATTGATACAAGGTATCAAAAAGCGCTTACTCTTCTTGACAATTTGACCGCTAATTATCACATCACTAATATAAATATTTCTTTTTTAACTAAATATGTACTATATGCATTGAGATGAAAATCTTTAAATTCTAGAGCATTCCTCCAAATCTCAAGTTTTGCTTTAGTTCGCTCTTTAATTTTATCAATAAGAACAATATCATCTGCGAATAGTATACATCAAGTACTTTATCTTGGATATGTTCAGTCAGGACTTTCTAATCAAAACAAAAAGACATAAAATTAAAGCTAAGTCTTGGTGTAATCCAACTGTAATAAAAAAATTCTTAGTCTTCCCACAAATGTAAAAATCATGTAAATATGATAGTCAAAAAATTAATATGTTTTTACATTTTAATCACAAATCAAAAATTAAAATCAAATAAATTTGATTCAATTCAGTTTTTGATTCAAACTGAATCAGTTGACAAGCATATATAAATTTTTATTTGGGATATATACTGTATATCATAAAATTTTTTAAATATTATTTATATTTTAATTTTTTTTATTAAATTTAAATTTACTTGTAGAGGTTAATATTTAAAATTTTGTGAGTGTGTAAATATCCTTCTTTTTTTTCGTTCTTGCCGTCTCCCCGATACTCCGTTGAAACGACCGCAAACCGACCCGGCGAACTCCATTCTTCTCCCTCTACTGTGAACCACTCTCCGGATCTTCTACCCCGTAGTCCCGCATTGTCCGATGATTCCGATCGCCTTCGATCTTGCTTTCCCTAATTCTGTCCCACTGATAGGCGCAAGGAAGCCTCTCCCGTCGCTTGATCTCCGTTCTTCCTTGCTTTTTTCGCGCTGAGCTAGTTCACCCGATGGCGATGCCTGGGGTCGATTTCAAGTGGTTAGTCTTTCCGAGTCCTTCCTCTTACTTCAAAACTCAGATTTCCCACTTCCATTTCTTCCCTGTTGATTCTTGAACCCTGGGTTTTTGATGGATGCAGGTATGATGGATTCTTCCTCTCCATGCTTGCGACGAGCGTGTAAGCGCGATTTTCATAGTTTCCAGTGCATTTTGTGATCATCGTAGTCTTAATGGTGTGTGATTTGTGGTTCTTTGCTGCTTTTTGGCAGAATAATTGTTTCTATCAGCTGGAAGCGGTACCATCTCTGCGTTTATCCTTTGCACATATGGATTGTTGTAAGTTTTCATCTGCCTCAGGGGTTAAAATGCTTTCTGGCTTTGCCTTTTTGGTTCTAGTAACCAGCTTTCCTGTTCCTGCTGTCAGGTGGATTACTCGACCGTGTTCATCTTTAGGTTGTTGATGTTTCTTGATAATGGGCTTGCTGCAGGAATGGGTTTGTAAGGACTCTTTAGTTTTTGCAATATCTAGAATCTTTTATTACATTGATATTTTCAGTTGAGTTTGTGAATTCCATACAATTTATTAGGATTAACCTTAAGCTTGCGTATCCTTAAAATTCCGTGTAACGAGGAGCAACGTAGTGATAGTTATTCTCTGAAACGCTGATAGTTGTGCACTCTCATAAGTTCTTAATGTTTTGCTTATGATTTCTTCATTAAAGCAGCTGTGACTAACAAAATCAAACTGAAAAACTCATAATGTCATGTTAACATTGCTTTAATATGTAATAAAGTTATATCCAATTGAAACAATACCAGTGCTTAAGTTAATTGATCAACTGTCCCATTTTCAACTGAACAATCTTTTCACTGATTTCTGATGCTTAGGTTTTAGTTCTTATTGTACATTTTCTCATGTTAATTCACAATCAATTGCCAATTTGGCCTAATTTTTTTTTTAGGGATCTTGGCTGGCAACAGCGGTATGTAAGGTTCTGTGGGAGGATTGTAGTTCTTTCAGTTCTTGTTCTTATTCTTTATCCATTTCTGTGGACATGGACAATAATTGGCACATTATGGTTTACTGGTGCGAAAAGCTGTGTAAGATTGTCTTATTCTTGTCTACATTCATCATCAATTGCCACAAAAACATATGCAGTCTTCTAACCTTTTTTTGTTGCAGTTGCCGGAGGAAGGCCAAAAGTGGGGTTTCCTTATCTGGTTGGCTTTTAGCTACTGTGGATTGATTTGCTTTGCTTTCATGTCCGTTGGAAAGGTTATACCAATGCACCATGCAAAATGTTGGCTTTAGCAATTACTTAAGCTTGGATCTTAGTGTTATTTGATAAGAGGCATCTGTTGAAAGTGGCATTGCTTACTGTTCCTTATGCTGCTACCGTTATTGTTTATTATGCATGGATACTGCACTTTTATCATTATTATTTAATAAATGAATGAAAACCTGAGATAATATGTAGTAAAAGCATTTTTATCTTAGCTTTATTCGAGATGTGTGTTGAACCAAAACAAGTTTACCATTAGCAACATCACCAATAACCTTTTTCCTAACTTTTGGTGTCAGATTTATGTATTATATTCTGCTTCAAATTCACAGTTTGCACTACGAGTGGTATTTATTTTTGTTTCCAAAGTTCTTTTTTATAGCCTTTATTTAAGTTGATTTTAGCTCAGGAATATTTCTTATTGCACCTTTTCTAATAAATTTCTTTCCCTTCCTTAATGTTGGTGCATCACCTTTTGTGGTATATGTCTAAGCAACCTAGTAAAAGACATGACAGGAAACTATAAGGAATGGCCTTGCCTATTTGGAGCTAAATGAGGCATTATTTTTTGATAGAGTGCAATAGAAACAAAGGATTCATTTGGCTGACCTCACCTAATGGAATTAAGGCTTGGCTTGTTGTTGTTGTTGTTTTCTAAGCAACACTTGCCTTTTTGTTGAATCCTATTACCAATATAATTATTTCTTACTTTTATTATTTCTCATCTTACATCATATATCCCAACATTCTCATGATCTCATTTCTGCAAGCTCGCCAAAACAAACAGTATACTTGGCCTTTTCTTAAAGAAAGAAAGGATAGCGCACTTGGGTTTTTGTTTGTTTATTATTTGGTTGATGATTACAAATTAGCTTGGTGATGGAGGGAGTGAGATACTAGTTTTGTTTCTCCCCCATTGCAGCTATCCTGCAATCATTAATGGATCATTTCAGGATAGGATGATGGTGTAATTTCTTATGCTGATAATGGAACAGTTGCAAATCATGCATGTATGTTTTTGAGCTGGCTGCATCCAGCATGATAGTCATGTTAGCTTTATGTGTGTGTGTGTGTAACTTACATTTTTGTTTTGGTTGTATAATTGCAATCATAAATACACTGCACAATTCTCTCTTACCAAATATTACACCCTTCACGTTTGAGGATTTTTTGGCATGACCATGATGGTATCCTTAAACAACTGTGATTTAACATCTGCAGTGGCTAGCACGGAGGCGGACTCATCTGCAGCGTGCTCAACAAGGGATTCCAATTTCTGAATATGGGGTGAGTTTCCTTGGTTATTTTTCTGGTATGTTTGATCTTTGAATGAATATATTAATCTATACATTTTCAAAATATGTTTAATATATTATGTAAATATGACTTGAAGCTATTATTGCCCTTTTGATTTGAACATACAAATCCTTATGGATAAAAGAACGTAGCATCATAAGAAACTTGCTATGTTACTTGCCAGACCTGGCAAATGAAGTTC
Source organism: Apostasia shenzhenica (assembly GCA_002786265.1). NCBI lineage: Eukaryota > Viridiplantae > Streptophyta > Magnoliopsida > Asparagales > Orchidaceae > Apostasia > Apostasia shenzhenica. Next base: position 1,024,740 of record KZ451906.1, read on the forward strand.
CCGTGCACTGTTGTAACATTAATTTTCACCATGTTCATAATGAAATTAGATGTATTTTTGCTATGAAGCCTTCCACTGCTGAACAATTGAGTAGCAAACTATGAGAAAATTTCAGAGTTTGACGCTGTAATTTTCTCAATGAATCTAAATTTTCAAAGCACATCACCTGTATATTGTGTTTTTGTTGAAGTAGATGTGTTGATGCCCTTAAGTAAACGTTTGAAAAGGATCATAAAAATTCTTAGTTGCTAAATGGCTTAGCACATTGGCTCGAGTAGGAATATGCTTGAAGAGCATCATGGATTGTGCTTGAAGATGCATGCAAGAAGAAAGACCCTTGCCTAGATAATTAGGTTTTTGAGGATTCTGAGAGAATTTTAATATTTCTCTAATACTCACAGATGTTTAGAGTTTAAACGTCCAGTGGCTACCTGAAATGGAGTATGGTTTAGCTGCTGGGAGATTTTCATGTCTTTCTTGTTTAAAACCAATCTTTTATCTTGTTTTTGTCATAGAATTATAGAAATTATTCAGTGTACTTTTGCTGCTTATCAGTGTCACTGAACATTAATATTTCCATGCATCTGTAAAGGTGTTTAAATTACTCTACTTTGCTACTGTTCTGTTTTTAGGTACTGGTGGACATGGTTCGTGTGCCTGATTGGGCATTTGAAGCTGCTGGTCAGGAATTGAGAGGGATGGGCCAGGACACTGCTTATCATCCTGGACTGTATCTAACAGCAGCCCAGGTAACTGCTATTAATAGGAAAGTGATTCATTATCCTTTTTTTTGTAGTATTGATTCATTGTCTAAACCCCATTAATTCATTAATTTATTAATTACTTTTTTCCTTAACTAGTTTATACCTCAGCCTAAACCTCTCAAACTCTAGCTTCACAAGCTCTTTTTTGTTTCTTCTAAATTTTCATGTGGCCTTTTCCTGTCTTCATACTTAAATAATGTATTTTTGACCTTTGTCTATTGACCTCTAAAGCATCTGTGTAGCCAAAGATTTATGTAGTCGACTGTTGTTTATATTAACCTCTAACACGTGTACATGTACTTGAAACTGCAGATTTATTTAGTTTCCTTGCGACAATATATTTTTTCAATGGATTTACTAGAATATCAACTCACTCGAGAATCTTTATGTGCCTAATTTTAACTTTTGTTTTTTTCTTAACTTCCTAATGTCATTGATTTCGGTGGATAAGCAATATCTAATCGATCATAGGTTTTCTTCATATTATTTACAGAGGGAAGCGGTTGAAGCACTTATTCAGGAGCTACCAAAGTTCAGGCTTAAGGCAGTCCCAACAGATTGCTGTGAATGCCCCATCTGCTTGGAAGAATTCAGGGTAGGGAATGAGGTAATATTGCTGAAATGTTCCTCCAGAACCACTTTGATCATAATGTTCTTCCAAAAAAAAAATTGCTGAAATGTTCCTCCAGAATCACTTTGATCACAATGTTCTTCTCTTTATCCATCCTAGGTTTTTAATCAGCATGCAATTCTACAAACGCCTTTGTTTGACAGTTGTTACCTAGTTTTGAAGTTTTAAAGTTAATTTTAAATAACGCACAATCCCTAAGAAGGAAACTTCCACAAAGGATTTTTTGGAGTTTACATGCAAACGAGTTCTAAACTCAATGGATACCAAACAAAGCATTCGCGATTGACCCATGTTTGTTTAGTAAATTACATTCAAACAGGTTTAATCTGAAACCAAGAAAAATTTTAAATTTAATCTAAATCACATTCATAAGAGAACTTTTGAGTTTACATTCACACAAACTCAAATGAGTTGCCAAACAGAGAACATCATCTCATCAGTAACTGATCACTACTGCTTTGACTTGCATTGGCAGGATATTTTCTCACTAAAATACTGTCATTTCTGATGAAAGCAAAGTTCTGAGTTTGGAGTATCTTGAAGGCTATATTTTGATTGACTGCCGAAATTGAATGTGCTTCACTCATTCCAATCATGCTAAACTACTAATTCTAAGGTCTTTTCAACCTCTACATAGGTTCGCGGACTCCCCTGTGCTCACAACTTCCACGTGGATTGCATCGACCAATGGCTAAGACTTAATGTGAAGTGCCCAAGGTGCCGATGCTCGGTCTTCCCCAACCTTGATCTGAGTGCTCTCTCAAACATCCGTACCGAATCTGAGAGACCCTCCTCCAGCGAGGAGACGAGTGCTGCTATTCGCTATTCAAGAACATCGCAGCCTTCAGTGCAGAGCTATCTGCTGCGACTGCAAGGGCTGCTGCATCCCGTGCACATCGAGAATGCCACTGCTGGTGGCAGCATTGATGTTCATCGAAGTAATACTGAAAATGATGCTCATCCAACAGGTGCTTCTTTTTTTTTGAATAATGGCATTGCCTTATCCAACAGGTGCTTCTGAAGGTGCAGAAAGCATCCTAGAGGAACCCTCTTTGTTTCATATTGTGATTGATCAGCGGTCTGAACGTTAAACCTGCTTAAATGTGATGTGCAATTCTGATATTCTTCTGTTTCTCTTTTGGTCCCATCTGCATTGGAAGAGACCAATTATTCTAGCTGTATGTTCAAAGGAGTGTCTTCTTGGTGAACAATGCAAAAAGAAATATATTTTTTAAGCAAGGATGAAGTATGTTTCTTTGCTGGTTTAACTATTTCATGTGTAGCACATTCTCCATGTCTATTCATTTGGCTAATGACTATTGGATTAAGTTAGCCGTGAGTGGATTATTTGTTGTCATATACTCATTTAGCAACAACAACAACAACAACAACAACCAAGCCTTAATCCCACTAGGTGGGGTCGGCTACATGAATCCTTTGTTTCCATTGCGCTCTATCAGTTACCAAATTCTTATCTAAGTTTAAGTAACTAAGATCACTCCTTATAGTTTCTTGCCATGTCTTCTTTGGTCTCCCTCTTCCTCTTTGTACATGGGCAAAATCCAGTAACTCAATTTTTCTAACTGGAGCTTCAATTGGCCTGCGATTTAGATGTTCAAACCATCGAAGCCGACTTTCTCTAAGTTTATCCTCAATTGGTGCTCATATACTCATTTAGCATGAGAAGGAAATTCGATTTCAATCATACTTGATCTCAATCGTGATTCAGATTCGCATCCCATTTCGGGTCACCAGATGGGTGGTTTAGTCTATCTTTTTCTTAATGTCTAGGGATGGATACGAGTGCGCTTCCAATACTGGAAGACCATAGAAAGAGGCCCGTGACCTTTAGTGTCGAAGTTCATTGCAAATCATAGCTCTTGACTTCTTTGGACAACTTAATCCAAATGATAGTAGAAAGGAAAAGAAGGGCTAGTACAAGTAGATTAGGATTTAATTGCCTATAAGGCCGTTCAGAAGAGGAGCTGTTGTCATTGTATACAAATGTACCATTATTACTATTCTGAATGCAAGGAGGAAAGACTAGTTGAGGTTATCCCTCTTCATTAGGAAGTTATTCGAAAGTAGAGTCGAAGAAGGCTATCCCTAAGCCTCAAAGAAAACCGTACTCTGAAAAGCTTTTTAAGTCTACAGCAAACGATCTTTGTTGAAGAAAGATATTTTCAATAAAAGTTGACTGGTTGAATTGAGTTCCCCAATGAAGGTGAATCTCAAATATTGCTAGATTTGAAAAGGGAAGTCCTCAATGAATATGGGCCACTTTAAAACTTTTGTGTGAGAAAGAAGAACTAAAATAAGATGTGCCCTTTCCCTCTACACTAGCCTCCTACGACTGGATAGGTCTAGGTGACGATTCTTATAATCTTCTGGTGGGCTACTGAACAAGAAATTTAAAATTCTCTAGTTCCAAACTAGTTATTCAGACTTGTGGTTCCTTTGTTTAAATCCTATGTTATAACATATGGTTTTGTATTAGTTTCTGTTCTATCTTCTAGAAGTTCTTCCGCAGTTAAATTCCTTTTCAACATTGAAGATCCTAAGCCGAGTAACTGTAATCGAAAAGTTTAGTTTTACAACAAGATATCTTCGCGGTTCGTTTCATCTTCTAAATCATTGTATATCTAAAATCAAAATCTCAAATGTCAGCTTTGAAGGAGAAGATTCTCCATGAAGGCAGACTTGAGCAAATCCTTGTTCTTCTCAAAATCTGCCTCAAGGAAGGCATGGCCTAAAAGGCTGCTATAAATTTTATCCAATTTGGCTTCTTTTGTGTTACATAAGAAAAACAGACAAGTGTCAGTCAGACAAATTTGCCAAATTAAACTTGAAATTAAAATATTACTGATATAAACCACTATCATCTGTGTAGGAGAGGAGACTTCATTATGCTTTGGAGACTAGTAGGAGTGCAGCATTTTCTTAAAAAATTAATGCCCTATATAGTATCTCTTTGTTGTGAGGATAAATGTATGATTGAGAGTTGATTTTATCATCATGTTATTTATGAGTATTCTCTTGTAATTGTTCTCTTTAGTTTAAATACTTAGAGTTGGAATAACCCACTATTCCCAATTTAGTATCTGCAACAACTGCCTCATCCGTGACTCACGCTCGTTGCGTGCACCACCGCTTACCCCAAGCACCACTCGGCAGCTTTCCTCACTGTCGATGTTGTGTCCCGTGACACCGGCACCGCAAGATAAGCTTCCTTCAACTCATTTTTCGATCTGTGCCATATTGCTCCCTTACTGATCTACAATTTCGTCACACCATGATGGATCTTCCTCTTCTTTGATCTATATTTTCCTTCACTTAGCTATTAGTTGGTTTAAGCTAGCTTGTTCCAACAACCTATGATGGGCATAACACTAAAGCAACAATGGAAAGATTTACTATAGCACAATGTATTTTCAACAACCAAGGTCATACTTCCTCCACCAGGAAGTTCTTGAACCCTGTGCATTTGTTGGTGAAAAAGTGCACAATGAATTAATCTCAACCCACAAATGCCTTAGCTTTGCAACAATTAAAAGCAACAACAGTCATTTCCCCTTGACGAAGTTCTTGAACCCTGCACTGAAGCTCATAAGCCTGGGCTATATCTCCTCTCTGAGAATAAATCTGTCACTATGTCCCATATCTCCTTTGTAGTATCACAAAAGGAGATGTGGTAGCTGATATCAGAAGTCATTGAATGCAGAAGTCATATAACAGTCTGTGAGTTCTCTGTTACCCACTACGTGTATCATGCACTGTCTAAACTCGGTTGGGACTTAGTTCTTATAATATGTCCTTCTAAGCCATGAGATCTCAAGAAAAACTTAATACAACGAGACCATTGAAAAATCTTCTCTAATTGATCAAAATCACAAATTAGTTGGAAAAGTTGGTGAACCTATTAATAAAGGGAGAATATTAAAGAATAGTTGGGAGACTTCTTTATCTATCTTACACCAAGCTTAACATAGCATATATTGTGGATATTATAAGTAGATATATGGATAATCCTTAAGGTCCTCATATAAAAGTGGTTACACAAATTTTGAGATATTTGAAAGTAGGTAGAGGTATTTTGTTTTCTCCAAATGGTTGCTTGAAAGTAGAATTCTTTACTGATGCTGATTAGGCAGGATCATTGGATGATAGGAGATCAACATTTGGCTATTATATATTCATTAACGTCAGTTTAGTAACGTGATGCAGCAAAAAATAATCAGTAGTAACACGTTTCAGTGTAGAGGCAAAATATTGAGCTATGGCCCTGGGAGTTACTGAGTTGCTATGACTTAAAACTCTTTTATGCGAGCGTGGCCTCCTTCCTCAAACCTCACTTTTGCTTTATTATGATAATAAAGGTACGATAGAAATAACAAATAATTCTATTCAATATGATAAAACTAAGCATGTAAAAATTGATAGACATTTTATAGAAAAAGTAGAAGCTAAGGTGGTTTGCATATCGTACATTCGCGCATGTGATCAATTAGTTGGTATTCTCTCAAAAGTTTTAAGCTCTCAAGTATTTTCTTCTATTATTACCAAGCTGAACATATGTGATATTTATGCTCCATCTTAAGGGAGAGTGCTATGAGGATAAATGTATAATTAAGAGTTTATTTTGTCATTATTATTATTTATGGATATCATGTTGTAATGGTTACTAATGAAAATTAGGTTTAGGATAACCCATTATTCCCAATTCTCTTCTATCTATATATAATAAAAATTATAATTTTTATATAATTTTTCAACTAATATGTAATATTAAAAAATTAAATATTAAATATATAAAATAGATAAATTTTAATGACATATATGTAATTACTTCTTAAATTAATTAGTGACTTTTTTTAGGGCCCCTAAGTTTGTATTAAAGGGTGTTAAATTATTATTCAAAGAAAATGCAAAAATGATTTCTTCACTCTCGTTTTGACTCATGGTTCAAAAAAACGTTATAATAGTGTAAAACCACAGGTCTACTTTTACAAAATAATAATATAATAAAATTTAATTTTTATCTCATACTATTTAAGTTTTAATATCAAAAAATAATTTTATGTCACTATTTATATAAATTTTAATATAAATATCAAGTTTGTTTTAAATTGTTCATAAATTTTAATATAAATTTTTAGCATTAATTTTTATGTACGGCAAGAAGATCAAATGTAAGACAAAAAAAAATTTAATTTCTCAAATGAATCTACAGTCTACTTTACTATTATGTAGGTGGAAAGATTCACGCATTTCCAAAATATTACATTTTTGCCATTGAGTGTCGGCCTGTCATTCCGTTCATTAATTTCCTGACAAATAGATCTGTAATTATAGGTATTACATAACAATGCAATCAAATGCCACTAATAGATCGTCATATATCAATTTTCGATTAAAATACATCATTATAGCAAACATTAGGTGTGTAATCAGTGTATCATGTTAAAAAACTTTCATATAGACAAGATTTTAGTAAAGTTGCAAATATTTTCTTCAAATACAGTAAAAACTAATTGAATACACGCACAATTGCTTTTATTCTGTTAAAATAATTTATTATGCGATGAAGCGTACTTTAAATGCTTGTACTCCACTTGAATTTAACATAATGCAATGAATAGCTGCAAAACTATCACTATTCAACTCAAATACATTTATATGTCGTAAATCAGACCCTAAAAGAGCTTATTCTCTTAAAATTGATCGATATACTGACAAATAAATGTGTAATTATAGGTATCACATTAAAAAACAATCAAATATTCGTAATAAATCGCCAAATATCAATTTGTGATTGAAATACATCATTTTAGCAAACATTAGGTGTGTAATCAGAGTATTATATTAAAAACCTTCATATAGTAAAAAACGATTTGAAAAAATTATTAAATTAATTTCAGCTGAAATCACCAAAATACCAGCTTAAAAACTATATTTTTAATTTAAAAAATATATATATATATATTTAATTTTAATTAATATATTTTATAATATCTTATAATATTTACATGTTTTCAGTATATTACATAATTTTAATTATTTAAAAATAATATTAAATAATAATTATTATTGTAAAAATATTTAATTTAATGTTACTTTAATGTTATATTATGTTATTTACATGAAATAATTATTTGATTAATTTCAGATCAATTTACTATAAAAAAATTCGAATCAATTCCAGTAAAAAAACGATTTGAAAAAGTTATTAAATTAATTTCAGCTGAAATCACCAAAATATCAGCTTAAAAACTATATTTTTAATTTTAATTAATATATTTTATAATATCTTATAATATTTACATGTTTTCAGTCTATTATATAATTTTAATTATTATTGTAAGAATGTTTGATTTAATGTTACTTTAATGTTATATTATATTATTTATATGAAATAATTATTTGATTTTATGATATTCATAAATAATAGAAAATTAATTAAAAAAATAATATTTAAATTATATAATATAATATTAAAATAATAATAAATAAAATAATTTTTAAATTTAATTTAAATTTAAATAATTTATAAAAAATAGAAATTATCTTTTTTTTTATAGGAAAAATTATCAACACTGAAATTACCAGACCGTGGAATCGATAATTTAAATGGCAAAAATGTAATATTAAATTTATGGACGGCTTGAGCTGTCATCTACCGGTTCACCCGAATCAGCCGACTCGCCTGAGCAAGTCGGAGATAAGAGGGATCGAGAGCGAGATGGCGATCTCTATCCAGTGAAGAACGAGGGAAGAAGGAGAGAGATGCCAGTGGCGAACGCCGGTGTCAATCTGCACACGCCGCTTCTCCGGCCGCAATCTTGCCTCGATGCGCTCCTGTACCCTTCTGCGGCGGCGACAACAAGGAGGAACGGTCTTTTCGGCTCTGGTGGAGCGGCCCTCCGCCGGCCGCTTCTCAGGACGGATAGGGCACCGCCGACCTCCCTTTCGTGTCGCTGCTGTGGCGGTGGGGTAGTTGGCGCGGAGTGGGACTGGAACCGGTGGAGCCGCCATTTCTTGGAAATGGACCAGGCCGAGAACTTAACCTCCGTGCTTATGGTAGTCCATCTCTTGGTGCTCGAACCCTGTTTTTCCGAAATAGGGCGCCAATTTATTAGAATGGGAATGTCGCGATTTAGTTGTTTTTTAGTGGTCATGTACCAATTTGTGTTTAATACCCTGTTACGCTGCTAAGCTGTTCCTTTTGGTTCCTTTTGGAACCAGCTTAGTCAAATTAGTAAGTATAAGCGGCTAAAAATTTTAAGCTTTCTAATCTGTTTGGTTATTCAAATATATTAAGGTTGCTTAAAAATATTTTATGTTTGGCAATTGTATCGGTTGACGTGAGAAGTAGGGGTCCCGAGAGACAGTGATACGCAGAAGGCTAAGCCTAAGGCTCAAATGAGAAAGAAAGGCATTCAGAACCGCACATAGAGATTTAAGGTGGTTCAGAGATGAAATCTCCTACGTCCACCATATCAGCTTAAGTCTTCTACTATATATCTCAAGAAAGAGAGCCGCTTGGGCTCAGTACAAGGGCATAAATAGTAGGGAAGAAGAGATCCGACGGATCCTCTTCCCCTTGAAGCCTGTACAAGGATACTTATAGGCGAAAGGAAGAGGAGACCCTCCCGGTATTTCCAGAAGAAAGAAATATATATAATTACTGAACCTGCACTAGTGGTCTCACTGTTGTCGGCCACCGGAGGAGCTGGAAGCAATGGGTGGAGAGCTTGTCCCCTTGATCTTTGTACTTCTTTTCGGGGTCCGTGATGGCTGAAGCATGCGGGCCCTTGGTTTGTGTGACTGGCAGGAGCTCGCAGCATTGGAAATGGTGCGGTCGTGACACGCTTATAGCAACAATCGCAGCTGCGAAACATCGTGGTTGATGTTTGAGGAAGCTGGGAAACGTCGTAGTCGACGTCTGGAGAAAACTGGGCAACATCGTGTCCGACGTTTGGAGAGAGCTGGGATATATCGTTCCCGATGTTACGAGACTGTTGTAGCCCAATCCTTATCAATGATGTTTGTGGGAAAGCTGTATCGTTGTGGTCAAGGTTTGTGATCTACAAGTGTAAAGCCCATTAGTGATTGATTATCAAGATGGAGGATTGACGTGCCTCTCGAGGTGCCACGTGTACGGCTGAGATGCAGCACTGGAACCACACGTTAACAGTATCTTCTATCTGTACCTTGACTTTATTTGCTTAGATGATATCAGTATCTTTTATGTGATGCTAAAAATGTTCAGTGTTAGTGTAACTAAGGCTCACCAAGTAATTTTTCCCTACAAGCATTGCAAATTATGCTTTATCTATACCTTGAAGGAGATCAATGACAATAAGTTATATCAAAAATTACATCCCCTCAAGTACCATAAAATTGGCTTTCTAAACCACACATTGCATTGCACACATCCTAGTTACAGATCCTTCCCATCTTGTACCACTAGTGCCCATATAAACAAATTATTGGTCACATGTAAGCTGTTGTAGATCCTTCCCAACAAGTACCCACATGAACAAATTGTTGATGAAACTTAACTAAAGAAATCACATTTTAGTATGCTCTTTAGACTTTTGTAGTTGAACTTGATTTTTTCTTTGAAATTATGTCGTAGCCTATAATACTATAAAAGCAAAATAAAATACATCAAGTACAAAAGGCTTGATTCTCATCGAGAATCGCACAAAAATCGAATAGGAGGGACATGCCCCTACGCCACTCGACATCATCCAAAGAGGAAAAAGATGGCTACAAAATCTGCCGCTTTATTTACGGGAACTTGATTTTTTCCAAAGAGTTCTTAGTTGCAAATTTGCAAGTCAGTGCAATACAGTGCACGGTTTGTAGTTAAAAGAAGGAACTTGCAGGAGATTTCTTTCAATGCATGAAAGGTATGTAGACCTGTTGGTACTTGACCAAGTCATGGGCAACTTGGATTAGAATGACCCCATTCTTTTTCTCATCCTTGGTGAATTTCTCTTTTCTAATTTTTTCTGCAACCTCATTTTACTCATTGCCATTTAGCACATTAATGACTTGATTCTCATCCACAGTGTTGTTTGGCATGGCATTATTTTCATGAAGCATAACATAACTTGATCCAAGGGACTCCAAACACCTACTGTTCAATATCCAAGTGTTTCATACAAGTTTTCAAATGATTCTTGCAATACTTATTTTTTGGATAGAATGTTCAATACTGGAATCTCCTAAATAAGCCTATGAAGTTGAGCTCTTGAAAAACAATGTATGCATGAATTGTGTTGCCACGTAACCTATGGTAACCAAAGTTGAACACTATCCTCCACCAGTAAGTTAATACCTCCTTCACTTCATATCCTATTTCCAAAATGCAAAATGTTATGGCTTTTAAGAATAATTGGTTTTTTTGGAAATACCCTTTTACTGTGTGCAATACTACAGGATATTTATTGCACTTGCTACTAGAACTTTTCATGGATCCAATTTAATAATTGTGAGTTGTAGTACCCAATTGTCACATCTAATTGGAATTTTCAATTGTAAAATGAATATTCAAGCAAATATTACTCCATTTGGCATTCGTGTAGGGTTCCCATATTATATTATTTGTGGGATCAGCAGACTATGATGCACTGATATTTGATGAAGCCTAATTTATCCTTATTGTATTTGTATCAAATACTGACACCCCTGATACTCCACTGATACGTATCACGTGGTGTATTAGTTTTTATTTTTTAACAAAAATTTGACAATGATTCAATGCTTGCCTTACACTTTCCAATACTTCTAATTAAAAAATATATATTAGATATGTTGGTCTGATTTACATAATAAAAAATAATAAAAGGTTTTTATATAAAAGACGACTTATGCTTGGACTTAATAGTTAACAATGAGAGAGTGACGCATCGAATCCATACAATTATGAAAGCAAAGAGCTTCACATGCGCTAATTCTGGCAGCAGAAAGATATCTGATAGCCACAAGCAATTGCTTCTTCTATTTCAGCTGACCCTCTTTCATGGTCTCATAAATGCTGATGATGTAGTTGTTTTTTCTGCTCTAACAAATACTTTGTTATTACTTCCGTCAGACACCGATTATGCTTTTTGACTTCTTTACCTTAGTCGAGTTTATATTGTGAAAAAGATAAGATTTTGGTCATTCTTTTTGTTTTATCTATTAATTCAATGAGTCGGAGACTAGGAGAGTAGAGGGTATGCAACTACTTTGATCATATTTGTATATGCAGATTCTAGTTATAGCAATTATACTATTTATGATTTGTATCTCATTTACATTTAACTAATTAATTTGGGTTAGATTTATAATGAAACTAAACCTAACCTACTAATATATATTTATACTTTGATCTCAATAAATATTTTATGATTAGCTGAGAAGCAATTGAATAAATTTAACGATATTATTGTGGACCTTCTTCTAGCCCAGCGAGAACAAAGCTTGCTTGGAACTAAGGGGTCTCAGGTTTGAATCCAAACCACTACAATTTTTAATCGGGGTGGGAGAAATTATAATGTTTGGGAAAAAATTAATAAAAGTTATAAACAAATTTTATGATATTATTTTATAATTAAATTTAATTTTTAAATTTAATGGCTATTGAAGAATATTTTTATGTTTCGATTGAATTGTTCATAATATTTTTTTAGTAGCACGAGGAATATTTCATAATATAAAATTATGATTAACTTCAAAAAGTTCAAAGTATATATTTTTTAATATATATAATTATTGTATTCCTACGTATTCTTATTTTTTTTAGATTTGTAATATTGTTGTACCATATTATATCAAATTCTTATTGTCGTATCATATTTGTGCTTCATAGTCAATAGATAAAAGAAAACCAAATAAATCAAATTGTAACTAGCAAATCCTTTAAGAAAAATAAGGAAAACAAAGCACTATTCAGGTATCCATTTAGCAAAGTTCACTCACCGGTTAAGGAAAAGAACAGATCCACACAGTGGCTTTATAAAATTAAGGCAAGAAAGAGTATTTAACAAAATAATAAAGATCTATAGCTAAAAGCTGTATTTAGGTGGGAATCTATAGCATACATTTATTTATTTTTTTATCCAAAAAAATTAAGCAAAATGAGAATTCTCGTCAAAATAAGGAGCTCTTATTTTGCTTGTTGAACAGATTGGGGAAATATTTTATCTTAAAATGCAATAGGATTGTTGGTGGGACTATGGAATGTGCTGAAGGAAAAAAAAACAAAGATGCAAAAGGGAAAAGGAAAAAGGAAATACAACAACAGCGATGACAAATCAAGCTTTTATTCCACTAGATGGGGTTGGCTACATAATTCTTTGTTTCCATTGCACTTTATCAAATAGCAATTCTTCATTTAGCTCCAAATATATAAGATCATTTCTTATAGTTTCTTGTCTTATCTTTTTTAATCTTTCTATTCTTTTTTTAATATGGGCAAGATTCAGTAGTCTAATTTTTTTTACTAGAGCTTCTATCGACGTATGATTTATATATCCAAATCATTTAAGCCGACTCTCTCTGAATTTATCTCCAATTTTTATTCCAATATTTTTGAAAATATACTCATTTTTCATCTTATTCTTTTGTGTATACCCACTCATCCACCTTAGTGGGCTTACGGTGAAAGGAAAAAATTTAACTTTAATTCAGCTTTTAGGGGGCTTATGGTTCGAGCAGTTTAAGGTGTCTTTTAAGCTCTAAGCCACTTAAATGCACTAAAGCCGCTCAAATAGTTTTTTTTTAACTGCTTAAATAGCTTTTTCCTTAAATAGAGTTGTTTTGATGCACTTTAATCACTAAGCTGTTTTATTTTTATTTTTATTTTTTAAGAGGCTCAGTATCTGCATGACTGTGTTAGTCAGAAGTGCCCCCAAATTTTGGAAGATGGATTGAGTTAGGACAGTGGATTTTTAATTCTTTTGATAATCGGCAAACTGATTTTTGTTCCATTAAGTTGTAGATGAGCTATGAAATTTGGCACTGATGGGTTGTGGAAGTGAAGGTTTATCTACGTTTGTTTCTCATGTGAATAAAGAAGCAAACATTAGAATGCAGAAGTCTTGTATTCATCACAGATTCATAAATTCTTTATTTGAATATCCATTTTGGTGCATCTTCTGAGTTGAGTATTTCAGTATATAGACAAGTTGAATTGAAGAAACATATATTAAATTTACTAGAGTCCTGATATCCGGTCAGCACATTAAAAGTTAGATTACAAATTGGAACATGTTAGGTTTATCTAAGTAGGAAATTGCATATTTAAAGATCCAAATTCACAAAACACAACTCCAACTATTATTGTCAAAATGATTAATTTCTGAAATTCTGAAGGATGCTTCTCCACCTTTCATATCTTGTTATCTATCTGTTCTCAAGCTTATGAAAGTGTCGGAAAATATATATTCTCATAAAGATGGCAGTTTGATTGCATGATATGTTCATGTTCACACGTGAATCTTATCTTTGTGTAAATTTAATGCTTTCATAGTCTGCTATGGCTATTCATGTCGTATTCATCATTTGAAACTATTTGTTAGCTAATTCTAATTGAGAGGATGCTCTAGTCTGACTGGCTTAGTTAACTTGATTGTTGTATGAGAAGCTTGTAAATTTAATGCTTTCATAGTCTGCTATGGCTATTCATGTCATATTCATCATTTTGAAACTATTTGTTAGCTTGTAAAGTGAGCATGGAAAGAATCAGGATCATTTTTTTAAATTTTGTTGAGTCTTTTACTACCAATTGTTTGAAATGTTCGCACAAGCCTTGTTTGGTTGGGGATAAAAAGCCCTCCAAATACCTCTAAAATACATTTATCAATATTTTATATTTACTTCACATCATATATAAATTTAAAAATTAATTTTATTTCACATCCTACACAAATTTGACCTTAAAAAAATTAACTTTATTTTGTATCTTACACGTACTTCAATAAAAAAATTCAAATTCATTTCATATCAAACACAATTCTCAATAATAATTTAGCTTTACTTCACATCATAACATTAAAATAAAATTTTTTCTCTTTCGATCTCTAAAAAATATAAAGTTTTCAAAAATCATATTTCAACCAAACACTGCCTAGTCGTGAGTACAATGATGATGTGTATATGTGCTATCTTGTTTGGATGGAAACTTTTTTTGGGCAAGAGAAAGAAATATATATTGTCGTACGTGCAATTAAAGGAATCGGGGATGTGTTTTTACTTTGACATTCTTGAAGACTTTCCCCATTCTAGAACAATAGTAGTTAGTTAGCAAGTAGTTAACCTTAAGCCTAATTGTGTTACAGAATCATGTTCAGGTCTTTCCTTTCTTTAAATAGAAAATCTTATTCTCAACTTTTGTTGGATTAGAATTAAAATGCTTAGATAAAAACGCACTGTACAGTTTGGATGAGATAGATTATTTTCAATTTATCTTTATGGATGCACAAATAAAATTTGTTCGAAATTAAATTTTTTGATGCAGCAATTAGTATGCTCTTTCACCATTTAAAAATTCTCATTTTGGTAGTTCATATTACTTCAAATAGTGATCTAAGATTTTGACTCTACATATATTTTAGTAGTAGCTGTTCTATGGACAAAAAATGGAAGAAACAACACGACTCTACCATCTGAACAATTTTGTTTTACTTAATCCTATTTTGTGGCCGCTTTTTGGAAAACCTCTTAAAAATTAAGAGGTTCCTTGAAAGAACTTGGGAACCGGTTGAAGTAAAGAGTCCCCTAACCCAATGTCGAGGGATTTATTACGTCAACCAAAATAATGAAAAATCATTTCATTTTTTTTAGTTTGAACTTTTCACAGTTCTTGAAAAAAGTTAGCAAAAAATATTATTCCTAATAATGTTAAATAAATTCTAACATTGGTCTTTTTTGTAGGATGTGACTCAAGTTTGTGTTGAATGTAAAATAGATATATAAAAAAAAATTGTTGTGCTCATTTTAGATGTGAACCAAACAAGGGTATATAGGATGAGAAGAAAGAGAGGTAGGATAAAAATTGTGTCTAAAATTTGATTGAAATTTACTTTTAAGATCAAGAAAGATTTAATAACCCTGTCTAAAATTTTGGCATAAGATCATTGTTGACGTGAGAAGGAGTCCTGAGAGATAGCAACACGCAGAGGGCTAAGCCTGATGATTAAGGCTCAAATGAGAAAGAATAAGCATCCAGAAGAGTACACAGAGGTTTAAGATGGTTCAGGGAGGAAATCCCCTACGTCCACCGGATCAGCTTGATGTTTTCCACTATATCTCAAGAAGGAGAGTCGCTTGGGCTCAGTACAAGGGTGAAAACAGCGGGGGAGAAGAGGTTTGGCGGATCCAACCCTCCGGTGATTTGACTTTAGTTGTGGCAGCGCACTCCAGGTACAGATTGTGTATAGGGTAGGGGGGCAAAGCCTGTATGAATTGTACGATTGTCAGTCTGGAGGGGTTTGACAGCTACGACTTGGGCCATATGTTGGCGCCGATACTATTGCAAGATCTGATCTTCGAAACCGAAGGCATAGCTCTTCTAGAAGGGCAATAGATGATTAGATCAGTCAATCCTTGTGCTTGACGGTGCTAAACCTCATACTCGATGTTTGTGGATACATCGTCCCCGATGTTTGGGGAGAGCTGGGATAGGTCGTCCCCGATGTTTGGTGACACTGTAGCCCAATTCTCGTCGACGATGTTTGTGGAAGGCTGAATCGTCGGGGCCGAGAGTTGAGACCTGCGAGAGAGCAATTATTATAATAAAGGGTTAACTTCACCAAGGCGCCGCGTGTACGGCTGAGATGCAGCGCTGGAACCACTTGTTAACATCAATATTGGCTGCTACTGACATTCCTCTTGCTTCTTCTTGAATAGCCTCAACAATAAATCTGTACTTATTTATATACCTAGTCTTTATATGATGCAATTAAAGATATACCAAAGACTTCAAATTCCTCAGGGTAAAGTTGCTGAGAAAAAGCCATATACTGTAAAATTTACAAGAGCCAAATTTGTTTCTTCCTTTTTTCACATATAGGAGAGGTTAAGAAATGTTTTAACCTTAGCTTTTGTGATAGTTTCAACTTGATGATGCTGTAGAGAATGAGAACTTTGCCGAAGCTGCCAAACTCAAGACAGCTATAGCTGAAGCAACTTCGAACGATGTTGTAGCACAAGTTATGTCTGAACTAAGGGTGCGTTTATGTCCAAATTTGTATGCTTGTTGTGTTTAGTGCTCGTTTTTCTAAGATTAGATTGTCTTTGTTCTTTTGCAGACAGCTATAGAAGAGGAGCGGTACCATGATGCATTGAGATTATCTAGACTTCCAAGTGGGCTGGTAAGTACGTTGGGTCTTGTAGTTATCTTTTGATTAATTGAAGTGAATAATGTTTGTTTTTATTTGTTTTAGCAGATGCAGCATAGTCATTCCATAAATTCATCTCCTTTCAGTAAGAGTGGAAAATTAGTGATGCTTAATGGGCGACTAAATCTGGCATACAGAAGTATCTAATGATATGCTTAGCAGGTTTATTACATGTAATCATATGAAGTTTGGGACATGATACTTTGATTTGTATATCTTGGAAGTAGCAAAAACAATGTAGGTGGAAGTTGTTCATCCACGATGAAGTTGTGGATGTAATTTAGAGTTGATTTTGTAGGATTTTAGATGCCTTCACACCTTCAGTAACATCACACAAAAACATGTGGGAATTGGGATCTTTCTTTTATGAAGCTTGGCAAAAAGCCTCAGTGTTTTACTTTAAAAAAAAAACCCTCAGCGAGTTCTCTTCTAATAACTGCTGGAGGGACCTTTTAGCTATATATCCTTTTTTTATAAGCTTTAGCAATATATCTTTTTTTTACTGTTTTAGCATTATATGTTTTGATACTTGATAATATGCACATTTTGTCATCTCAAGTTTGAGGTCGTTGCAGTAGTTTGAAGATTAGTGTTAGACAGAAAGTCTGGCATAAAGAGCTTTCGGTGCCAGTGTTTAGTGTACTACTCGAAATTGCTAAATTTGACAGGCTTACAGACAAGTCTATTCTGGATAAGAAAATACTTTCAGCACCAAAGTTATCTTGAACAGTATATGATATGGTCTTTAGATTACATGTATGTAAAGCTTGTATACTGTTTCAGTTATAAAAGTATGTTTTGCTCCGTTGTTTCTGATCAGGTAGGTTGGTGGGTTGGCTTTCCAAAGGAATCTGATAATCCTTTTGGTAGAATTGTGCGGATAATGCCTTCCACTGGGAGATTTGTGGCCAAGAGTTACAATGCAAGGTATTATGTGGATGTGATAGCTGAAGTTTCTATTGTAAGTCACTGACAATCAACTTTTCAGACAATTGCTTACAGGATCTTCCGGGACACCTCTCTTTGAAATTTTCCTTGTCAAAGATAGTGATGGGGCATATATAACAAAGGTGTTAAGATAGAATTAAATAGGACAATTCCTTTGTATAATAGTTAATTAAGACGATGAAAAGAACTTGCTGTGATTTTTGTGCCAATTGCCAGGTAGTGATCTTGCAACCAGTTAAAGGAAATTCAACTATTTCAGCTTCACCACCATCACAATTTGGAGATAGTTCTTCTGCTTCTGAGGTAACATCCATGGAAAAGGTGGCTTCAGATGAGGAAAATGTCCCTTCAGATGAGGAAAGGATCTGTTCAGATAAGGATGATACTGTCAACAGAAATGGAGCTTCAGCCAATAATGGTGGTCGAACCACAATCTCCAAGGAATCTAACGAGGAGGGGTTGCAAAGTGTCATTAACTTTTTAAAAGAGAAGATGCCCGGGTTTAAAGTTAAGGTCTTAAATGCCAAGAAATCAGAAGAGATGAAAGAACAATTAAAGTCTTCAGAGCAAGTAGCACAGGATCAAGACAATGAAGAAAATGCTGCAACTGATGATTCCGAGGAAAATCTTGAGAACATGCAAGATGATGTATCCTTGGATGAGGGTGTCAGTTCTATGGAAGGTGACCGAGACATGGCTGTCAAGCTTTTCATCGGTGGAGTGCTTCACAATACAGAAGATGTTTTGTCAAAATCATTTACTCGTTTTCCAGCAGAACTAAAGGACATAGAAAAAGATTCATTCACACTGCACTTATCTGGAAGAATTCATGATTCAGATATAGAAGAAAGGAAACCTGCAAAAATCAAAGTTGCAGCTATTACTGCTCAAGCAGTCTCAGACATTATGCCTCCTGAAGTTGCAAAGGCCTGGAGCTTGGATAAGTCTCAGGTGAGTATGTATACAACAAAAAGTAACAATATGCTTTGATCCCGAGCTAGTTGGGGTCAACTTTGCTCTGTGTCAGCACAAGAAATCATGTGTAGCGATCATATTCCAAGTCATGTTTAGAGTCCCTTTCCCTCTTTTTACCTTCATGATTTTGTCCTCCACATTTATGTTTGGGTGTCCTCTAGAAGTTGCTGGACAAGTATACATGACCTTAAAACCTCATTTTATCCTTTGAAAGTGTCGTACTCACTCTTTTTTTATACAATTGTTACTAATGTACTCCACTTTAGTATGGCCACTCATTTTGCTAAGTATCTATGTCTATTGTTTGTTTGGATACTGTCTTAGTTTTGGTAGTTTTACTGATGTTTTAAATGCCAAGATAAACTAAAACCTTTTTTCATGCTTAAATCACTTTTTTGCCAGAACATGTGGATAATATGAAACTAGGACGATAGCATAATGCCTCTTCTGTTGAATAAATGAAGATATTTTATTAGAATTTATAGAAATCATTGAATTATTTATTTATGCTGTTGAAACTTCGTGGTATACTGTGGATGCTGTCATTATTCTGTGTCAATTGGACTTTGGGTTGCAGTATGGGTGATATTTTTAGTTGAACTACTTGATAGCAAAGCAAATAGTAAGGCATTTGGTTTACTATAATACTTGCAGCTTACCTTCTTGGTTAACATACTAAAGTTACATTTTTATGTACTCATTCCTAATGTAGCAGTGTACCTACATGATAGTTTCATTACAGAGAGATTGCTGCTTTAATTCTAGGAATATGTTGTTACTTCTGTCTGAATTTGACTACAACAACAATAATAAATTAAGCCTTTATCCTATTAGGTGGGGTCCACATAAATCTTTTCTTTTTATTGCACTTTATCAAATAACAAATCTTCATTTAGCTGCAAATATGTAAGTTTATTTCGTATAGTTTTTTACCATATCTTTTTTGGCCTTCTTTTTTCTCTTTTTACATGAGCAAGATCAATAATCTAACTTTCCTTACTGTAGCTTCTATTGGACTATGACTTATATGTTCAGTTCATCTAAACCAACTTTTCCTAAGCTTATCTTCAATTGAGGTTACTTTTACTTTCTCGCAAATATACTCATTTTTCATTTTGTCCTTTCGCATATACCCGCTCATCCACCTTATAATCCTCATTTGTATGATACTTATCTTATTTGTGTGTTTTTGTTTTGTAGGTCAGCATTCAGCATCATATAACTTCACTGACTTTACAATTATTCTATAAAATTTACTTTAAATTTCAGTGGAATATTTCTTATCACATAATATTAGGCTTCAAAATGAAATATCAAGATTTTCAGCTGTTCATGCTAATATAACTTTGTGATGAATTTATTAGAAGCATATTTGCTAAAATATTGAATTTTTATAGTTAATGATGTCAAGAAGCTTATTTTCATGCTCTAAAAAAAAGAAGCTTGTTTTCTGGTCATATATGTAACACACATGAACATGCTTGAGTGCAAGAGAGGTTGCAGTTCTGCTGTGGGAGTTAGTCTTTTTTCCTAACCATAAGCTCTGAATATGATGGCTACAAAGTCAAAAAAGAGCACTACTGTTGACCGATGATAAGATAACGAAGCTTTTTAAAATTCATGATTGCTGTGCTAGAACAACGATAGGCGAGTATGAAAATGGATTTTTCCCATCCCATAAGGTTAACCTCCATTTTTTTCTAAAATCTTTTATCTTCTACCATCTTGCATTCTTGCTTGGTCACCCAATTAAAAATTCTGACCTTTAATCTTCAATCTTCATATATAGATGATAGCTACCTGTGGCCCAAGTTTTTGTTTTTTTAATATTGGACAATTGATCTAACTAATCGTCCTATGTATCAAAAAATTAAGAATGAATGACTTAGAATGCTCAATAAGTGGTATGTGTACTTTTAGGATATGTTTTAGAATGACTAAAAGCGATTTACTTTTTATAGGTTATAATTACCCAGATGGCCCAATTATTTGTTGACACCAACTAGCTTAGAATTAAAAATTTGCTGCTGTTATATGGTTGTCCAAATTTCCCAGAGTTCAGAACATGTTTGTGTGGTGATTTGTATCAGTGAAATACATCAATTTTTCTGAATGGGCATCTCTTTGGATCTGATTTTCCTGTAAATGTGCTACTGTATAGAAAAGAATTGATGTTCCTGGATGGAGTCTTTACTTTTAAAGACGTGATACTTGCTTGGAGTCACCTACCATCTTTTCTTGCATTTTTATTGGAATGAATAGGTTATAGGGGTGCTGACATTTGTAGGGGTACAAACATTGTAAAAGGTTCCAGAAAAGTATATTCCAAATTGAACCCATTTGTATGTGGCAGATATATCAATTCTTTGTGTGACAGATTATCTATTTTGATGTTTTAGGTTTCTATAGATCTTCAGGATGTTGTCAAGTTTGCAGTTAGCCAAGCTCAGAGACGAAGTACGTTATCCACGACCACTGTTTTTAACCGGATCATTGCCAATTTTGATGGTCTAGATCCATTTGATGGTAAGTTTTTCTAATAAATATATGGATAATTACCTATGAGCCTTAGGAAATCCTAGATCCTAAGCCCTAAAAATATTTACATATTTATTTATAATATGTGTATTTTGTATTGCTTCATTTAGCATCATTTTGGTTCCATCTTTCTGAGCGCAGGTTTGTTTGTTGGAGCATTTGGTCCCTTTGGGACAGAGGTGATACAATTACGACGCAAGTATGGACACTGGGATGATTCAAAGGAATCTGATTCGGAAATCGAGTTCTTTGAGTATGTTGAAGCCATTAAACTGACCGGTGATCTGAATGTACCTGCAGGACAGGCATGACCGTTTATCATCCATTCCTATACTTGTTTTGCAATTTGTATGATATTGCTTTCATTCTTTTGATAATGTTAATTATCGTTTTGCCTATTTTTGATAGGTCACTTTTCGTGCCAAAATCAGTAAGGGCAATCGTCTTGCAAACCGTGGAGCCTATCCTGAGGAGCTTGGTGTGGTACTGTCTAGTTTTGCTTGCTATGAAATAGCTTCTTTACGTGTCTAACAGAACAATAATGTTGCATCCATTGTAAGCTATTGATTTATGGGATGCAGGTGGCAAGTTACAAGGGTCAGGGAAGGATAGCAGAGCCAGGGTTCAAGAATCCTCAGTGGGTTGACGGTATGCTTGTCCAACTTAATGGCAAGGTAAGGTCAACTGTATGCTTGTTAGGTTTAAAGTTTATTCCAGAATTGAGGTGGAGGAATTGTTGTTTTAAATGTCATCGTAAAAGTTTAGGCGGAGATCGTATTAAGACGGAGTTGTAGTTTTGGATGCCATCTCTCAAAATGTATTTTGATAACACGACCATCTAGATTGTGTCAAACCAAATGCCTATAAAGTCAAATCAACATTGCTCCATTAGGTTATGTATAGTTCACTCTTGAATGCTTGCAACAAATATTCAAGTTGATGTATCTTAGTGGATATTATTTCAAGATAACAGTTTCATAGGTAGTTGTTATTCTTTAGTAGATGAAACTCTGCAACCATGGAAGAACAATAAAAATGTAACTAGTATGAGCACCTTAGATGTTAATATATACTTGTTTTATTATCTCTTCCCTTGGATGATTAGGGAACACAGTGTCAGTATTTGCTGAAAAAATGTTGAAAATAATAGTTGTGGACAAAATGTTAAGTAAATGTTTAATAGCAAAAAAATAATAATTTAGGTATTATGTATGTAAATTCCGCTTAATAAAAAAAAGTTGGAGGATACAATTTTGATGAGGCTAAAGCTAATAATTTGCAATCAACAATTATGTGGTATTTGTGAGGATCCCACCTTATAAGGATGAGGAGTTCGAGGACTTGTTGAAAAAAGCCTTATTAAAAAAAGCCTCATCAAAGAAAGCTTCATAAAAAAACTTCAATAAAGGCTGCAATTGGTTCAATATGAGATTTGGCAACCTAGAATGAGGTTGGGTGACGAATGATGGCATCCAAGGTGGGGTTTGTTCGTTCGAATATTTACTAAGAAGAGGCTTGCCCAAGTGGATGGGAGGTTTGCTTCTAGCACGAAATCTTAGGCAATTATGGAGAGTTCCACCTAAATTTGTTAAGCAGTTGTGGAGTAGGAGCCACGTCAACCTCTAATCGAATTGCCATAGTAGGACTTGCATGGACAGTGACGTGCAAGATATTCTTGGAAGAGCATCGAAAAACCATTACTCTTTTTCTTAGCTATAAAACGAGTAGTGATATATTATTGCTATTTGATTGATGTTGTAAGAGGAGACTCGGAGTGAACTCAAAGAACATCAGGAGGTTCTTGTCAATGGGTTAAGTTCAACGATGTGGTGTTCTATCCCAATGGGGAAGGAGTTTACTTGAGAACTAAGGAGTCTTTGGTTCGTACCATACTATCATCACAATTTTCAATGTGATGTTAATGGATGAAATAAAAAAAAAAGTCCAATGATGTTGATTTGAAGCAGAGGTGATCTAGTTTTTGGAGTTTTACAATTTGTCTTTGTTGAAGATGAAGAAGAATAACATAGAGAAGCTTGTTTTTGTCCAATTAGTGCGACTCAAACGAGGATCCCTATAAATCTTTAGTGAGTCATTGAAGATAAACACTCAAACTAAATCCTATTTTATCCAAGTTGCTTGGCTTATGCTAACCGTAAGTTGTCACTTATGTTAAATCATGTAGACGTCTATCTTACAGTAAAGTACATGGTTCTAGAAAAGATGTTCCCCCAATTGCTCTTTTGAATCTATAGTTGAAGGGTTATAATACAAAAATCCTGTGTTTTTTGCGAACGGTATTTGGCTTTCTTCCTCGAACAATATTTCTTCAATGAGGTTTAGCTGTTTGCTTTGTCTTGTAACCCTTGAAGATTAGATGAGTTGAATTTTCTGGAATCTGGCCCAGGTTATATTACAGAAGAGAATACAATGGGTTAACATCTAATGAAAAAATACACCTAAATCAAAAGCTGTATGGAAGTGGATTTAGTAAGAATGTAAACAGTCGGGTAGTATGATTTCGGTGATTAGGATGTTTTCAGTGGAATATTCACATTGTACCGCAGTAGTAAATAATTGTCTGAATTTTAAGTTATAGAGGCAATTTATATAAATTTGAGTTAGCGCCGAAGTGATTCATTTAAAAAGAATGATTGATAAATCGTCTTTTAATTGTTGGGATCAAGCTATCGGTTAGATGTAACAGTGATGACGATGAAATTTAAATCGTGTTTTCTGCAGGGATTTGGGCCTCACATAAGAGGCACAGAGCTTGGGTTTGTGTACATCCCTCCTAGTCCCAATCAGAGCTTTATGGTGCTTTTCGACCGTTTGAAGCTCCCAGACTGAAGCTCCATATAACGAAGCGCACGTCTTCCATCGCGGCCGAAAAAATACTCGAAAATTTTGGCGGAGTTTCCTTTATTTAATGTCTCTGTCTATAACAGTTTTTCTGAGGCAGGGCTTTGTTGATTTTGTTCATAAATTTTACCTGAATCAAATACTTGTACTACAATAATGCAGGAACCCTTCTGCTCTTGGAATTTGATTGCTTTTCACTGCTGTATTTGCTCTGAAACGTCCAGCAGATGTTTAATTTGCTTTGTTTTGCCTGTTGGTTTGTTTGTAAATATTAATTTTAATAAAGTTATGATTAAACTTGAATGCAGATAATTTTTTTATTAAGAATTATATATAATGTGAAATAAAAATAATTATTATATTGTGATATATAAAAAATGTGATATAAGTTTTGTTATTATTTTAGTATGTGTGTAGTGTAGGATGTGAAATGATATTAATTTTTAATTTTAAAATATGTATATGATGTAAAATATATTAAAATATGCATGATGTGATGTATTAAATAAAAATTAATAAAGATAATTTTAATAACAATTATGTTTCTGTATATATATATATATATGCAATTTTAATTTTCTTTGCTTTTATATTGACTTGGAATCCTTTTCAAATCTACTTATAGAGGCTAATAGTGATGCAAGGAAAATCAGACTACTTTAAACAAGAAAAATGGATTTTTTTTATTTTTAGTTTTAAAAAATTAGGCCTTAGAGAATGCTTTAGTATAAGCTATTTTTTGTAGTTTTAATTATTTTATTGAACCATATTTTCCATCTATGAACCATATTATGATATTACATTCAAATTCTAAGTATTTTCAAATTTTAATACTACCCATGCATTTCCCCAAGTGTAATATTTAAAATTTTGAGTGGGGTGTATGTAATATTATGTGATCTAAAGAATCAAGTGATCGACTTGAATATTTTCTAGGTGGTCACTCATCACAATACTATTCCAACTCAAGCACGCTTAATTACAGAGCTTACATCACTAATATCACGGTTTTGCCTCAAAAAATACTCCTAGTATATGGGATTACGTCCCTCATTTTTCGATGTGGTACGATTCATTTATATGCCACGAGTTGCTACATTTTGCTAAAGTGATTCTCTTCTCTTAGAACGTCACCTAATCATCGCTTTATATAATTATAAAAACCACGATAAAGAAAACTTAATATTTTAAATCTCAAAAATATTTTTATAATAATAATGTACCTCCATTTTCTTTGAATTTTGAAAATCTATATACAGAGCAATAACAAAAAAAAAATTCTTAAAACAAACAAATACCTAAACCTAAAAATTAAAAAGAAATGATGCATAAATCTGTGCAAAAGTATAGATACCCATTAGGCAGAGCTCATATTATTTGATTCCAAGTTCATGCCTGAGACTAAAATATTTTATTTATTAAAAATATAAAAGAAATTGTGTTAGATGTGATAAAAATTTATTTATTTATTTTAATTTTTTAAATTAAATATTATTTTAATTTTCGGCATTACTAAAATAATATTGGGATCAAACTGGCCTATTGCTGGTACAATTATCAAATTCACAACTGCGTTTACAGCTGTGGCGGCATACAGAGGCAAATGGATCGCCAACCGTCCAATATGGCAAGCAATCTTGAATCTACCGTTAAATTTTATAATTACACGACTCTTGAAGAACGCAGACAAAAAATGTAATTTGAGTCAACTTTTGAATTTGGGTCTTTGAAATTGCAAAGGCTCTGAAATTTTAGTCCTAATTAAGACAAAATTATTAAATTTTTTACTAATATATTATAAAATTATTTTTATTTATTTATTTTGTGTTTTTTTAGAATGTATTTTTAAAATATTAATATTAATATTTTTTACTTTTTAAATTTTAATGCATAACAAGCAAGAAATAAGAGATATTTAATTTTAATTTTTTATTAAATTTTTAAATAATAATAAGAATAAAAAGGTGAAATAATTTTTTAAAAATATATAAATAATTCAGATTAGTAAAAAACTAATCAAACTTTATTTTAATATTAAAATTTAACTATATTTCACATAATAAATATATCTTAAAATAAAATTAATTTTATTTTATATATACCACACACATATATATATATATATATATTAAAATATCAATTAATTTGTATCATATTTGTTTATGTATTTTAATAAATTAACTAATTTTTTTCACATCATACATAATTTTAAATAAAAAAAATATATTTTTATTTAAATTTAATTTTAAATTATTAAAATTAACTTTTCAAACAATTGCATTTCATTTAAGTCTGTGAAGTAAAAGTGGGGGTTTGGAAAGTAAAAGTTATCTTTTTTTTTTTAAGATGCATTTTATTTCTTGGATTTCATCTAATATTCATTTAATTAAATTTTATTTTTTTTAATAAAATTTATAATTTAATCTCTCAATTTCTTCCCATTTTAAAATTCTAACAAATTATAATTTATGGGACATTTGGTTCAATGTTATCTTGACGTTATGTTATATTATCTAGAGAAAATAATTATTTAGTTTAATGACATCTATAAATAATATTGTATAAGATTATAAAATTATTAGTAAAAAAATAACATCTAGATGTCACGACATCTAAATTACATAACATAACATCAAGATAACAACGAACCAAACGCTCCCTTAATCTTCAATTTCTCTTAGTCTTCATTTCTTCTCAAGTCATAATTTTGTATAATAATAATTATAATTTGATCTTCAAATTTTTACTAGCTTTGGTTATCCAATTTTTCTTAGTTTTCATTTTAGGTCCTAATTAGTTACATAGAAACTCTTTTTGCGCGACATAGAGGTATGTTTAATACGTACATTTTTCTATAGTGTTTCTTATAATTCTACGTACGTAACATACTTTTAAAAAAATCATTAATCAATATTTTGGTCCCATTTGATGATCAGCAGCTAAAAAAAACATAAAAATCATATTAATTAATTTAAAAATTATTAAAAATATTTCATATCACATATTATATTTTTACTCAAATTTCTATTATCATATGATCACTTTATTTTGCACTCCACATATTTCGCATTCAATATAATTTTTAATAGAATTCACTAACACATATATAACAACAACAACCGCCAAGCCTTAATCCCATTAGGTGGGTAACTCACTGGCACATATATTTAAAAAAAATATTTATTTATTTTTTTACTTCAATTAAACTAATAATGCAATAATCATTATTAATTTCGAAACGACAGGCAAACGAATCATCCATTAGCTCTAAATCGAAAAGTACACACACATATATATATATATATATATATATATATATATATAGAGAGAGAGAGAGAGAGAGAGAGAGAGAGAGATAAACAAGATAGCCTCAATTAAGTAGATGCATGCATGATTAAAATGATCAATCCATCAAAGCCCTATGAGGGCTAAGATCAGAATCAAATTATAACCAGATTAAACATAATAATAATAATAAATAAATTATATAAATTTTAATATAAAAAAATTTATTTTATTTTATATACTGAATTATTTTTAATATTTTTATCAATTTAATTTATTTCACATCTTTCATCAAAATTAATATTTTATTTAAGTATTTTAGTTTGAGATGTAAAATAAATTTGATAATTTTATAAAAAATAATTAAATATTTAAAATAAAATAATACTTTTTTATATTAAAATTTTTGTAAAGTATAATAAAAATTTATTTATTATTATTTTGACTTTTCAGTCAAATTAATACATCAACCACTCGAGGAGCTCAAGGGCCGTATTCGTCGCCACCTGGACGGTAAGTCTTACCTTTTTTATCTTTGGACCACCTACCGCCAAGAAATCCATGATAGATAATAAAAATTGATACTGCTCGATCTCCCAGATCAAAAAATCAACCCGCCATACAACTTCCCTGATCCGGAATTGGCCGAGATTTTTGTGGCCTCCGCTCGCCTCGTACAGCTTTACCGCCTGCCAGCAGATACCGACCAGTAGACGACCTTCGTACGGGTCCGTTAGACGGGAATGTACAGATGTCCACGGAGTCATGAAGTTCGGCGTGGATGTCGCCGTGGCAGGGAGGATCTGGAGGGAGAAAACGACGGCGATGACGGCGACGGCGACGACGACGACGACGGGGGAGCGGAGGAGGAGATGGCCAGTGGGAGCCATATATAGACCTCTGCGTCTAATGCGTAATAGCTAGGAACTCGATCGGGTGAGGACTGAGGAGAGGAAGGCGGCCAATGAGGGCTTTAAATAATAGTTAGTTTTTACTTTTTTTTTTTTTTTGGTAAATTATGCGCAGATTATTATATTGTTTTATATTTTGATGACTTAGTTTTAATATAATTATTAAATAATTTTTTTCTAATTTTTTATTATTATTATTTTTAAAAATTCCTATTCTACCATTACCTCTTTTGATCCCCTCTTGTTTCTATCGCTTTTCTCTCTAAGGAGGCCAGCCGGCCGCCGGCTCCCCTCTCTCTCCCACCTTCCACCGACAAAGCAACCGCCCATGATTGAAGGGACGAAGGGGCCGCCCACCGGTGAAGGTTTCCCATCTCTTTCTTTGTGTAGATCTCTAGGGCGTGGAGAGTTCTACAGAAAAAAAAAAGAGATATAATGGTTTTACTGATCATGATTCATGTATATCAATTATGAGATAATATCAGAGTATGTAAATTGATAGTCTTATTAAAAATAATTGAATATATGAAATAAAATAATATTTTTATATTAAAATTTATTTAAAATATAATAAAAATTTATTTATTGTTATTATTATTTAATTTTAATTTTAATCATCACATCAAAATAAGGAGAAATTAATTATTTTCTCAGGCTGGCATTCCACGTCATTTCCTAGGCGCCCAGTAGGCGCGGGCCGCATGTGCGCGCTGCTTCGCGCACAACGCCACGCCCGAAACGGCAAGAAAATGCCATTTTTTCACAGTTTTGCGCCATTCTTTTATATTTTTGTAAGATTATTTTTGCATAATACATTTTAATTGATATGCATTTATATACAAATTTCAGCAAAATGAATATAAAGTTAAATAAGGTCAATATAAAGTCACAGAAATATTGTATTTATGTGTAAATATAATATATCTATAACTTCGTATTAACTTTATTTCACTTTATATTCACTTTGCTGAAGTATGTATTTGAATATATATCAATTAAAATGTATTATAAAAAAAATTACAAAAATGTGAACAAATGACGCAAAACTGTGAGAAAATGGCGTAGCATTTTCTCAACTTTTTGGGCGTGGCATTATGCGCGAGGCACCGTGCACGCGCGCGGTGCACGCCTATTGGGCGCTTAAAAAATGACCTGAAACGGGAGACTGAGCAAATAATTTTTCCAAAAAAAAGGCCTGTTGATGAAATTTTTATTTTAAAATTCCGGCAAAAGGATTATCCCTCCATGTGTCGCAGCGGAGAGAGAACCCAATGACCCAATCTTTTTCAATGGCTGCATCGATCTGTATTTTTCTAATGTATACTTTTTTTTATCATAAATTTTTCTAGCGTATGATTAATTGATCGATTTAATCTTATTTCATTAAATTATAATTAACACCATCGATCATATCTTACACTCAAGACAATCTCAAATATATATATATATATATATATTTAAATGCATCAATATTTATTTCATTTCAATTCCACTAGTATTTGCTATCAAAAAAAAAAATCCCCTTGTGTTGATATTAACAAAAAAAAATCACTTGTTAAGGTTTCATATAAATTATCATTTAAAATAAAAACTCTCTTGTGACAATTGAATAAAGAAATAAAAATTTAGGTAAAATGCATAATCGTTTTTAATCTAATATTTTGTACGATGATTCATGAAATTTGAATGATTGCATATAGTTTATTTAATTTTCAAATTTTATTACAATTAGTTTGATTTATTATCCGTCTTTCAACATTGATTTTGCAATATTATTTTACAATTATACCTACGTTTAATGTATTCTGCTAGCTACTTCTTGTTATATTAGAATTTTAAGTAATTTTGTGATGTTATAAAACTTTATATATCATCTATCAATTATATTTCCATCTAATTGGGCTAGCCACGACTATACTCGATGATCTATATATAATAATTCAAATTCGTAAATCAACATGCATGTATGAACCAAAAGTCCTCTTTTAACATCTAAATAATATTGATATCTAATTAATAATAAATCCAAATGTAATAGAGCATTTATATATAAACAATACTTAGAAAGAAATGAAAAACATATTTTGTAATCAAAGTTTGCATATTACCATCATTTTAGCGTCACTTAATAATTTAAATTTTATAAAAAGGACAACAAGTAATGATATTTACATATCAATTTTGTGTGACATATATGTAAATATATTTAAAAATTTATATCATATATATTCGATAAATTTTACGTTTATTGTCAATTGCGCAACACAATTCCCCACGTTTCTCATTTGAGACTTAGGACCCGACAATAACTCGTTAAGAGGAACGTCAAAAAAAACATGACAAGAAATTATAAGGAATAGTCTTACATATTTAAATCTAAATGGAGATTTATTATTTGACAGAATATATTGAAAATAAAAAAATTATGTAACCGACCTCACGTAATAAGATAAGATTTGATTTGTTGTTATTGTTATATATATGCAAATTTATTTTAAAAAAAATACTTTGTTTAAACAGTGCTCCTGATCAAAACGTTTCAACGGTATAAGAATTTAATTAAGAATGAAATATGATTAAAATAATATCAAATTGCACAAAATAAAAACTATAATTTATATAATTTATACTATTCAAATTTATTTTTATTTTTCATACACAGGTGCTTGGCCTTTTATCACCACGGCTACAATTAGCGATGGCTATAAATATTATGAAGAAAATAAAATATTTTAATGTAATGGACCGAGAATTCTTTTTAAAAATATTATCACTCTTTTGTATATATAGCTGCATGCCATTAATTTTTGAGTTGACTAAGAATTAATCTACTTTGATAAATGAATTAAAATTTTAAATTATAATTAATTTTATTTATTAATAAATTATTGAGACTGCATCAGAATTTTTCATAAAATGTATAATTTTTTTATGAAATAATGATATTTTAAAAAAATAGTAATTATTGTAGACCTGCACAATATGTTTTAATATTTGTAGACTTTTATATGATAAATTAGATAAATTTTAAGAACTTAAGTAAAACTATTCCTAAAAAATATATTAATGAGCTCCACGTAATTGTAAGGATAATATTGTCGGTCTTCAATTAATTTTAAAAATCTCTGCTTAGAGAGAGAAAAAAAAAGAAACTATTTTGTTTCGCTTGCCGATCAATAAGATTGTTGTATCAAATAGCTTTATCTTAATTTACGGATTATATAGGTAGTCTTGGTTTATCAAGATGAGCTCTTAATTGCTCAATCGAACTCAACTTTTCTTTTAATATTTTAATATAATTTTTTTCAAAGGTAGCCATTCGATCGGGCATGCGAAGATGCTCTGTTAGGAACGCATTAAAAAGAGAAAATTGTATATTGACTCGTGATTTTACCTGTCAATAATTTGATGGCCAATATGCGTGAAATATATCGATGAGATCTATACGACTATGTGAATCACATCAGGAATCTCCATTAAGTAATTTTGAAAAAAAAAATTATTTTAACGGCAATCCCCCGTTAATTTATAATAATAGGCTTAGAAGATTTTTATTAATTAAGCTGAATTGAAAATAATGACTTTATTTTGGTGGTATATAGAATAGCTTCGAGGTTACGAAGGTAATTTTGATTTGTTGAGACGACCCCAAATTGCTCAATCGAGCATAGTTTTTATTTCAGCTATTTAATATATTCTTTCGAGATTGAATTTCAAAACTAATTTTGGACGGCTGTCGTGGCCACACAATTTCTTTCTTTTAGAGAGATTTATAAAGTTTATCGTTGATTTTTAATTTTATCAATTGGTAATCTAGAGGTCAATTCACAGAATTAAAGAATCGGTTAGCTTCGTAAGATCAAGAGTGTCGTAATAGTAGCATTTGTTCTTGCCATTCACCTTCTATGAATAGATTTTTTATAGAGAAAAAAAAAATTATTTGCCCTTGACAATAACAATTCCAAGATTTGCAAAATTGACTTTATAAAGACATTGACTTTGCTTTGACGATCACATAGATGGTTTCAATCCGTGGATTAGAAATCTAAATTGTTTTGTTGAACGAAGTTTTCAATTAAATGTTTATTTTAATGGGTAAAGGTTAATGTCGACGATTTCTTGAACTAAAATTCAATCTTCAATTATAAGTTTTCTATTTTTTAACCATTTTTTTGAAAATTTCCTGCAGAAAATTGTAACACTAAATCCAAATCTTTTTTCCTGGCGTAATAATTTTGAACTAAATTTTTTTTTATTTCTTTAAAGGGGTTTTTACATACAGAACATGAAATTTATACGAAATTATATATTTCACTATCAATTCATAAATATTACCATTATCACACCATATTTATTTAAATTTTAGGCATTTCACATATTTCACACCATATTCTTTGATGTGAACTTCACATTTCTAAATTCGCTTTGATCTTAACTATATTATTAATATATTAATGAAATATTATAAATAAATTAATTTATATAAATAATAATTTAAATATTTATGAATTTATGTATTTTAATTTATTTATCTTATTTAAAATTTTCAATTAAGGTGCCGAATTTAAATCCACATGATTATAATTTTTAATTGAAGTAAGAAAATTGATGTGTTTACAGTAAAAAATAAATATATATATTAGAATTTAAATATTAATGAATTTATGCATTTTAATTTACATATAATATTATAAAGTATATGAAATATGTGAAATATGTGAAATGCATAAAATTTAAATGAATATGGTGTGATAATGATAATATTTATGAATTGATGGTGAAATACGTAATTTCGTGTAAATTTTATGTCTTGTATGTAAAAACCCCTTCTTTAAATTATTTCGTTAAAATTTTTCTTTTTAAAAATATAATACACTTAAGAGTTTGGTGCATATTATGTAAATAATAATATTATATCTTTTAGTGTTATTATGTAAATAGTAAAGTTTTAAATGTTGATGCGCATCTATGAAAATAGAACAACTCTATTAACAAAATCTACATTCTTGGTTGCTTATTTCCAAATACAAACATTGATAAATTTACAAGTTAAAATCATAAAATACAAAATAAAAAGGAGATTTCATTTGAAAATATATATATGAATAGTGATACATGAAAAATGCCACCCCTAGAAAAGCTTCCCATCTTTTCTATTTTTATTGTAATCAAAGATTAAAATATTTTAACAAGAAGCAAGAATCAACCATTTTTTTGAATCTGATTCAATCTATTGAACCATACTGAATGCAAAATTATATGAAAAATATCATACTTCACAGGGTTGGGATGCCATAGAAAATGCTTCTGCCATCTTCTGCTCTTTATATTATTCTACAGATAAATATATTTTCTAACTCATATTCCTGCCGGTATGTCTCTCAACTTTGAGATATCCTTCTCCATAATAACAATAGAAAAGGCACTCCAATACAGCACTTCATCAAAAGGAAGAAAAAAAATTTCAGCAATGATCACAGGAACACACCAATAGTAGATTGCTTCGACGATACTCGGGCTGTTTATTTCATAGCCCATTGGACAAATGCAGTATTTGCTCGATTTCTTGTACTAGATGTACGACATCATGTTCGAAATATCGGTCGGGAGCTGACCATATATTCTCATACTTTCGTCTTTCCCGCTCCAATAATCAAGTAGGATGGGCCTAAGTCGGTCGTGATGCGCGTTGCCTGCAAAGAAGGCTACGAATGGTCTGCGGGAAACTTGCTTTTCCGCCGATGTCTCTAAGAGGCTTTTGTGGCATTCTGATGTTTGTTTTAGGCAGAGAGACACCGTTTCCGTGGATAAATACTTCTGCTGAAATATCTGCATTGCATAAAGCTTTTATGGTGTTCTTGCGAAATTCATCATAGAGTTTAGTTATGTAAGGGCCCTCAGACATTGTTCATGATTCAGTATAATGTATAAAACTATAGAAAACATTCATTCCATGTTAAACAATAGAGTAGATTATAATTCAATCCATAAGTATAGCATGTATCACATATATAGCATTCTCTCGTTATCAGGGAGTTTGTTATTGAAGTGATTTATTTCATAAAAAGTGCTACTCCATTTTTGGTGCTATAAAAAACATAGCAGCCACTAATTTTCATCTTACAAAGAAAGAAGGGATGTCACCTTGGGTTGCTTAGTAGGTACCTTTTATTTATGCTAGTTGGGTTGCTTAGCAATTAGCCTTGTCTAAGTTATTTTCATTGAGTTTCTTCTCCATTGGCTGTAAGGCTGATTTCATAAGAATCTAGATTTTCATTGGGTTTCTTTTTGTTAGTTACAAAGATAACTTCACAAGAATTTAGGAGCGATTATAGTGGCTCTAGAAGCTACTTAGACTATACAATATAGAAGAAGAATACAATATATATGAGAGAGATAGTCGGGGACATAGGAGCTAATTCGATTGACCAATGTAGAAGAAAAAATCATCCCATCAAAGATTGAGAATGCATTAGTAATTAGTATAAGATCTATTCTCTCTCCTTTTGTCACATAATAAGGCTCTCTCCATGAATATAGAAGAATTCTTCAAAATCACAAAAATATGATGTTCTTAATTATAATCGCATTGTCTTTGTTATTGTTATCCCTCATATTTATGTGGGCACAATTCTTTTTTTTTTTTTTGAAATTCGGCCGTAACCTATAATACTATAACAATAAAAAGATACATCAAGTACAAAAGGTTCGATCCTCATCGAGAATCGTGCAAAAATCGAGTGTGAGGGACATGCCCCTACGCCACTCTGTATCATCTAAACAAGAAAAGGAAGCTACAAAATCAGCCGCTCTATTAGCAGCTCTGTACACATGAGATATCCTGTATGCTTTGAAGGCGCAAAAAAGGTCGGCGATTTGGGCCGTGGTCTCGTCAGGGGGTGTCCTCGGGCTGCCCGCTGAAGGTCCGCAATAATGATGGCTGAGTCGCCCTCTATCCAAATCCCGTCCGCCGTAGTCGCCCACTCCTGGGCGGCCGTCACTGCAATGAGGGCTCCCGTCGCTTCTGCTGTAAGAGTGGCATGAGTATAGAGCTTGGAACCAGTTGCTACTAGAAAATTCCCTTGATGATCTCGAACAACTCCACCTGCGCCTGCCGCACCATTCTGTTTAACGGAGCCATCAAAGTTTACCTTAATCCATCGCGGGGGTGGGGGATCCCAATGGGATGCAGAGGGGTAACAACAGCCTTTGAGGCTGTTGGGATCCCAGTTCCTCACGTTGGATGAAGGTTGTTCTTGGGCTTCGTTAAAATAAACAAGTGCAGCGATAACTCGAGGCAACGGGAAAGGTTTGTTGTGGACTTGATCGTTGCGAGCTCTCCATGAGTGGTACAATGCCGTCATCGCTCGGATTGCCTGGGCACAATTCTTTTAGCTAAGCACACATGCATCCAACTTTAGATTTCCGAATTTTCTAAATAAACTGGAGAACCCATGTGAAACTGAACTAATATCATGAAGCTAGGAGTAATTTACGATGATAACGATGATGATGATGATGAATATGATTAAAGGCAGGTGTAATGTGAGAAAATGATCAATCAAAAATCTTAAGTGTATGGCATATTGCCACAATGAAGTGATCTGCTTCTTTTGTTCTATTCCAGAAGGGATATATAACAGAGAGCATATCCACGTAGTTCTTTAGAAAAACTAGCATAGGCTCATATCATGGGAATTATGCTTGTATATATAGGGTTTCCTGTAGCAGCCTTGCACTATATGGAAGATAGAAAAGATGTGCTTCATTTGGTTCTCTCACTACAAATAGATCTCCTGTTTTCCTCCATCAACTTCATGAACCAACCTTCTGAAGCATAAATGCCTTTGAGCTGTGGTGTGTGGAAGATAGGCCTTGGGCCTTCACTATAGATGTACACCTTCAGAATTCTTTCCATCAACTCATATCTACTGGGTTCAATAATTTGAGAGAAATAATGAATTTAATTCATATGTTAATTCTCCAGTGAAATTTGTATTGAAAACTTATTTTTTAGAATTAATTTATTATAGATCTCTATAGTTTGAGACGTAAATAATAGATTTTTAATGGTATACTACAACAAAGTTGTCTAATCACACATTAATATTCAAAACTTGCAGATTACTTATATCACACTTTAAAAAAAGGAAAGAGAATTATATGCTCCAAATTTTTGAATATTACTTAGATGTCACCACTATTTTAAAAAAAATTAAATTATTTAAAATTTTGATTAGCGTGCATGCATGTAACATTATGTGATCTAAAGAATCAAGTGACTTGAGTATTTCTTAGGTGGTTACTCATCACAATACTATTGCAACTCAAGTACACTTAATTACAGAGTTTACATCACTAATATCACAGTCTTATCTCAAAAGATACCCCTAAGATTAGAACGAGAATTTTCCAAGATATATGCAGCTATTGATTCAAAAATAACATGCAATACCATTGTACATAAATTTTAATATTAAAATTTAACTATATTTCATATAATAAATATATCTTAAAATAAAAATTAACTTTATTTTTTATATATCGCATATATATATTAAAATAATAATTAACTTGTATAACATTCTTTATGTATTTCAACAAACTAATTAATTTTTTTCACATCATACATAATTTTTAATAAAAAAATATATTCTCATCTAAATTTAATTTTAAATTATTAAAATTAACTTTTCAAACAATTGCATTTCATTTAAGTCATACTTGTGAAGTAAAAGGTGCATGGGGTTTGGAAAGTAAAACTTGTCTTTTTTTTTTAAAGATGCTTTTTAGTTCTTTGCCGGATTTCTTCTAATATTCATTTAATTAAATTCTTATTTTTTAATAAAATTTATAGTTTAATCTCTCAATTTCTTTTCATCTTAATTTAAAGTTCTAACAAATTATAATTTAATCTTCAATTTCTCTTAGTCTTTTATTTCTTCTCAAGTCATAATTTTGTATAATAATATTCATAATTTGATCTTCAAATTTTTACTAGCCTTAGTTATCCCATTTTTTTAATTAGTTTTCATTTTAGATCCTAATATATTACAATTATATATAATTATATGTAATTCAGCCTCTCGATTTCAGCTATGCCTATAGCAATTATCTCTGAGGAGGATGCACTCAGGATCAGTTCATCAGTCAGCAACGAGGAGATTGTAGCTGCTATCAACTCTCTTGGCAACAACAAGGCTCCAAGGATTGATGGCATAACCAGCTCCTTCCTTAAGGGCTACTGGAGTGTTACCAGCACTGATGTCCTGACTGCTGTTTATTCCTTCTTCAGTTATGGGTCTATGCCAAAGCGTTGGAAGGATACTTTAGTAGTCCTTATTCCCAAAGTGCAGGGCGCTGAGCTTCTCTCTCAGTTCAGACCCATAAGCCTTTGCACTACTATCTACAAAGTGATTGCTAAAATCATTATCAATCGGGTGAAGGATGTCCTCAGCTCTCTCATCTCTTAGGAGCAAGGGGCCTTTGTTCCAGGCAGAGGCATCGCCGACAACTGCCTGATAGCACAGGAGATCATGCAGAGGTTAGCTTCTTCAGAGTCCTCCACTGGCTACATGTCCGTCAAAGTGGATATGGAGCAGGCCTACGACAGAATGAGATGGGACTTTTTACAAAAAATGCTGCAACACTTTGGCTTTCCCGACACTTGGAGCAGATGGGCTCTAGCTTGTGTTGAATCCCCGAGATTTGCTTTGATGATCAATGGCCAAAAATCTAGCTGGATAAAAGCAACCTGTGGCTTCCGACAGGGGTGTTCTCTATCTCCGTACTTATTCATTCTTTGCTCTAAATTGCTTTCTCTCCTTACCAACCAACAACAGAACAGAGATGATCTGCTGGGGATCAGAACAGCCGCACATGGGCCACTTATTACCCACCTCATGTTTGCGGATGACATCCTCATGTTTGCCCCCGCCACTTGCAAAGCCGTCAGAGCTCTAAACAACATCTTTGATGTGTATAGCAATTGGTCTGGACAGAAAATCAACAAGGCTAAGTCGTCCATTTGTTTCAGCAAGAAGATGAAGAGAAGCAGGAAACGCATGATTGCTAACAAATGGGGGTTTCGCACCCAAGCTGAGGGCAAGTATTTGGGCATTCCTCTCATAAGTAGGAGGCCAGTCAAAGCCGACTTTCAGCATATTATTGATTCTGTGAGGGGCAGAATTTCTTCGTGGGGGACCAGATACTTATCTTTAGCTGGCAGAGTCACTCTTATAAACAACGTGCTCACCTCTATTCCAATCTTCTCCCTCTCTCACACGTTTGTGCCTGGTAATGTTATGGCAGAGATTGAGAAATTAATCCGACGTTTCTTATGAAGTGGCAACCTTACTTCGAATGCCGCTCACCTTGTGGCATGGGAGCAAGTGACAAAACCAAAGTCTACCCCAGGTTTGGGCATTCACCGTCTGGAGGAGTGGCGCTCCATCCTCGTGGCCAAACATGCCTTCAACTTTTTGAGTAATGCGGACACTCTATGGGTCAAATGCTTCCAGGCCAAATATGAAAACAGAGAGACTATCTTCTCCACCAAGATTCTATCCCCACTCTATCATTTGTAGTGATGCTATCCCCACTTTCACTTGGCTCAAGCGAAGGCGCCTGCGAGAGTCTGCTAGATGTTCTTGGGGCTGCTTTGCCGAAGAAGACTTACAGCACTTTGTCTGCGAATGTAGCTTCACCTGCGCCGTCTTTGATGCCTTATAGTGCCAGCGGACTGAAACAGCAACAGGGGTTGATGTTGTGCTGCCAGAAGAGACTAATTGTGAGCTGCAGGCTGGCCTCTTGCCGCCCCCGCAGCATTGCCCAATCAGTCGGAAGTATAAGAAAAGAAAGGCTCCCACCACAGTTTTGCCGAATGCTAAAGCGCCGAAAGTGCAGGTTGCTCTCCCCATTCCAGCTGTAGATTTCTGTCCCGCTAGCACGACCATTCTCTCTACCTTGCAAGATTCGGGGCAGAACAAGTCTAAGAGAAAGTGCAATGTTGTACCCACCACTCCAAGCCCTCTCAGTTGGCATGATGAAGGAGAGAACTTCTAACGAAAAACACCCAGACTTGCCGGTAACAGCAGGGATTCTTTTTATGCTAACATTTTTTCTGTAGGTTGCTGCAAAGATGGCGAATCCAGTACAAGACCGGGGCTGCAGATTAGACACCCAGCAGCCGATTCTTGTGGAGCGCTGCCCCGGGTAGCTGCAGCAGCGATAGCAGCAGCGAAACCTGCTGCTGCAGCAGCAGCGAAACCTGCAGCAAAACCTGATGCTGCCACAACAGCAGCAGCACATTCTGCCGCTGCTACTGCGACAGCAGCAACAAAATTTTTTGCTGCAACAGTAGCAGCTGCACATTCTCTTGCTGCTGCTGCTGCTGCCATCGCTGCTGCAGCGTCTCCTGCAGCTGCAGCAACGGGATGCATTCCTGCAGTTGCTGCAGCTGCGCATTCAGCAACGGTGGCTGCTTCGGCTAAGGGAAATCTACCACCTTCTGCTCGCAATTTTCAACTGTTGAAGCTTTTCCTTGATAACCTGCAGTCACGAGTCCATAAGAATGCAGCTGACCCACAGGCTATTAAAATGGTGGCGGCTTTGTACCACTCTTGGAGAGCTCGCAATGGTCGCGTCCACAACAAACCCTTCCCGTTGTCTAGAGTAATCGCTGCACTTGTTCATTTTAGCGAAGCCCAAGAACAATCTTCATCCAACGTGGGGAACTGAGATCCCAACAGCCTTCAAGGTTGTTGTTACCCCTCTGCTTCCCATTGGGATCCCCCACCCCCACGATGGATTAAGGTGAACTTTGACGGCTCCGTTAAACAGAGTGGCGCAACAGGTGCGGGCGGAGTTGTGCAGGACCACTGTGACAACCTCCTCCTAGCAGCAGGCTCCAAGCTCTACACCCAGGCCACTCTGATAGCAGAAGCAACGGGAGCGCTCATCGCGTTGACAGCCGCCCAGGAGTGGGCAGATACGACGGACGGGATTTGGATAAAGGGTGACTCAGCCATCACCATTGCGGACCTTCATCGGACAGCCAGAGGACATCCTCCTGACCGGACCATGGCCCAGATCTCTGCTCTTTTGGATGCCTTTAAGGCACATAAGATATCTCATGTTTACAGAGCCGCTAATAGAGCGGCAGATTTTGTTGCTTCTTTTTCTTATTTAGATAATACAGAGTGGCGCAGGGGCATGTCCCTCCAACTCGATTTTTGTGCGATTCTCAATGAGGATCGAACCTTTTGTACTTGATGTATCTTTTTTAATGTTATAGTATTATAGGCTACGGCCGAATTTCAAAAAAAATAAATTATCATTTAAAACAAAAACTCTCTTGTGACAATTGAATAAAGAAATAAAAATTTAGGTAAAATGCATAATCATTTTTAATATAATATTTTGTACGACGATTCATGAAATTTGAATGATTGCATATAGTTTGTTTAATTTTCAAATTTTATTACAATTAGTTTGATCTATTATCCGTCTTTCAACATTGATTTTGCAATATTATTTTTACAATTATACCTACGTTTAATGTATTCTGCTAGCTACTTCTTGTTATATTAGAATTTTAAGTAATTTTGTGATGTTATAAAACTTTATATATCATCTATCAATTATTTTTCCATCTAATTGGGCTAGCCATGACGGTACTCGATGATCTATATATAATAATTCAAATTCGTAAATCAACATGCATGTATGAACCAAAAGTCCTCTTTTAGACATCTAAATAATATTGATATCTAATTAATATTAAATCCAAATGTAATAGGGCATTTATATATAAACAATACTTAGAGAGAAATGAAAAACATATTTTGAAATCAAAGTTTGCATATTACCATCATTTTAGCGTCACTTAATAATTTAAATTTTATATAAAGGACAACAAGTAATGATATTTACATATCAATTTTGTGTGACATATATGTAAATATATTTAAAAAATTTATATCATATATATTCGATAAATTTTACGCTGATTTTCAATTGCGCAACACAATTCTCCACGTTTCTCATTTGAGACGTAGGACCTAACAATAACTCGATAAGAAGAACATCAGAAAAATATGACAAGAAATTATAAGAAATAACCTTACATATTTAAAACTAAATGGTGATTTATTATTTGACAGAATATAATAAAAATAAAAAAATTATGTAACCGACCTCACGTAATAAGATAAGATTTGATTTGTTGTTATTGTTATATATAGGCAAATTTGTTTTTAAAAAATAAATACTTTGTTTAAATAGTGCTCCTGATCAAAACATTTCAACCGTATAAAAATTTAATTAAGAATGAAATATAATTAAAATAATATCAAATTGCACAAAATTAAAACTATAATTTATATAATTTATACTATTTAAATTTATTTTTATTTTTTTGTACCGGTGCTTGACCTCTTACCACCACGACTATAAATATTTTGAAGAATCTAACGGACGGAAAATTCTTTTAAAAATATTATCACTCTTTCATATATATAGCTGCATGCCATTGATTTTTGAGTTGATTAAGAATTAATCTACTTTCATAAATGAATTAAAATTTTAAATTATAATTTATTTATTTATTAATAAATTATTGAGACTGCAGAAGAAATTTTCATTAAATGTATATTTATTTTAAATTTTTTTTTATGAAATAGTGGTATTTTAAATGAAAAATATTATGTTGGATCTGATTGAAAGCTTTTTAAAAATAACTAGGATCTTGGTGAACTACATAGTAATTATTGTAGACATACACAATATATTTTAATATTTGTAGATCTTTACGGTAAATTAGACAAATCTAGGAGCCTAAGTAAAATTATTCCTAAAAAATATATTAATGAGCTCCACGTAATTGTAAGGATAATATTGTCGGTCTTCAATTAATTTTAAAAATTTCTGTTTAGAGAGAGAAAAAAAAACTATTTTGTTTCGCTTGCCGATCAATAATATTGTTGTATGAAATAGCTTTATCTTAATTTACGGATTATATATGTAGGTAGTCTTGATTCATCAAGATGAGCTCTTAATTGCTCGATTGAACTCAACTTTTCTTTTAATATTTTAATACAATTTTTGTCAAAGGAAGCCATTCGATATTGCATGCGAAGATGCTCTGTTA
Source organism: Apostasia shenzhenica (assembly GCA_002786265.1). NCBI lineage: Eukaryota > Viridiplantae > Streptophyta > Magnoliopsida > Asparagales > Orchidaceae > Apostasia > Apostasia shenzhenica. The sequence goes on from KZ451906.1 coordinate 1,067,195, forward strand.
GGAACGCGTTAAAAAGAGAAAATTGTATTTTGACTCATGAATCTACCCGTCAATAATTTGATGGCCAATACGCGTGAAATATATCGATGAGATCTACACGACTGTGAGAATCACATAGGCGCAGGAATCTCCATTAAGTAATTTTGAAATTTTTTTTTTAGCGGCAATCCCCCGTTAATTTATAATAATAGGCTTAGACGTTTTTTATTAAGCAGAATTGAAAATAATATTATTTTATTTTGGTGGTATATAGAATAGCTTCGAGAGTTACGAAGGTAATTTCGATTTGTTGAGCCGACTCCAAATTGCTTGATCGAGCATTGTTTTTATTTCAGCTATTTTAATATATTCTTTCGAGATTGAATTTCAAAATTAATTTTGAACGGCTGTCATGGCCACACAGTTTCTTTGTTTTAGAGAGATAAAGTTAATCATTAATTTTTTATTTTATCAATTGGTAGTTTGGGGGCCGATTCGTAGAATTAAAGAATCGATTAGCTTCAAAAGATCAGGAGTATTATAATAGCAGCATTTGTTCGATGCCATTCACCTTCCGCGAATAGATTTTTTTAGAGAGAAAAAAAAATTATTTGACGTTGACAATAACAATTCCAAGATTTGCGAAATTGATATTATAACGACCTTCACTTTGCTTCGACGATCACATAGATGGTTTCAATCTGTGGAATAGAAATCTAAATTGTTTTATTGAACGAAGTTTTCAATTAAATGTTTATTTTAATGGGTGAAGGTTAATGTCGATGATTTCTTGAACGAAAAGTTAATCTTCAATTATAATTTTTCTATTTTTTAACTTTTTTTTTTGAATATTTCAGCAGAAAATTGTAACACTAAATCCAAATCTTTTTTCCTGGCGTAATAATTCTGGACTAAAAAATTTCTATTTCTTTAAATTATTTTGTTATAATTTTTCTTTTTAAAAATATAATACACTTAATTGTAATTTTAATTAATAAATATAATAAACTTCTCATTATAATTTTCACACTTATTTCACCCATAGAAGGATAAGGAATCTTATTGCAATTATTCTATTTTTATAAGTTAATTGAAAGAAAAGAAAAAATTATAAATTATTAATTGTAAATTTTCAAATATATAGTATTTACTATCAGCTCTTCGTCCTAATAAAATCAATAAATCGCATTTAATTATTAGCGACCCTCAAACCACTCAAATAATTTTATTTTATCATTTTTTTATCCTTTAAACAGCTATATATATAAATCTCTCTCATCTTTAATTTAAATTCACCTTAAAAATATTAATTAAATGCACATTAACATTTTAATTTGCATCTCCTTACATAGCAAAGAAATGCATGTAGTTACGTACAGAATTCCTTTTTTTTCTAATAATAGAATATTAAGTCCCATATAATATATATTCCACAAGAAAGCTCAGCCCAAAATATCAATTAAACTGCAGGAATGTAGAGAATCAAAATATACACATTTGGCACAAATGCAAAGCCCCTGACAGATCAACGTCCAAAACAAACCGAGCCTTCGTGTAGGAGATGCGTTTAGATCCAACCAAAACAAGTGAAGCTTTCAGCGGGCAGCCAGAGGACACCCTCCAGAGAAGATCACGGCCCAGATTGCCGACCTTTTTTGCGCCTTCAAGACATATAGGATTTCTCATGTATACAGAGCCGCTAATAGAGCGGCCAATTTTGTAGCTTCCTTTTCTTGTTTAGATGATACAGAGTGGCGTAGGGGCATGTCCCTCCCACTCAATTTTTGTGCGATTCTCGACGAGCATCGAACCTTTTGTACCTGATGTATCTTTTTTACTGTTATAGTATTATAGGCTACGGCCAAATTTCAGAAAACAAGTGAAACTGCATGCACCATAACTAGATAGCTGCCCTCATGGCACCTCGAGCGGCCTCACGTTTCACCTCTGCAGCTTTCCCACTGCCCCGAAAGTTCTTTCTCTTCAAGGAGAGAAAAGAACTCTTTACCAATACGAGGGTATAGGACCGATAGCTTTAGCTCCATTGCCTCTCCTACAAAATTTTTGTTCGACATTCCAACAATGCAACTTATAAGGGATTTGGTACAAAATTATTTTAATATTATGTCAAATTATTTAGATATTTTGACATCTAAATTTTTTTTAGAAATAATTTTATACATTTTTACAAGATTATTTATATATGTCAAACTAAATAATTATTTTTACTAAATAATATGATATAATATCAACATAACATTACACCAAACAAATAAATAATACTAAAAATATATATCTAATAACATAACATTACCTAGCAAATAGATATCTTAATCACAGCTAATGCATCCTTATGCACATGTAATAAATAATTATAATTAATGATTAAAAATATTATTTATATTTGAAAAATAGAAATTGCGCCAAGTTGATTCAATTCGAGCATGACATCACTAAATTTGCCAAGCTCAACAACATTGAAAGAAAAAAACTAATACATGCAAAATGAACATTTAAGAGATACATGCACGCGACATCAATTACGCGAGAAATTAATAAATAGTGAGATAAATTAAGTAATATAAGGACCAAGGTTTGGTCTAATGTTATTTCACGGGGCATTTGGGCTGTTAAATATTATTTTCATAATATCTAAATACCATTTTTTGAGTAACAAAATTCTATACATCAATCATGTAACATCCCGGTAAATTTAAATTTAGATTTTTGATTAATTAAATTATTATGAGGAATTAATATTATTCATGAGAAATTAATCATTTAAAATTAAATATATGAAATATTAAATATTTATTTTGTGATTCAAAAATTAAAAAAGGCTGAAATTAATATTTAATTTAATTAAATCTGATTATTTAAAATTCAAATCCAATGAATCTAATAACCCATTAAATATCCATAACCACCTCCTTAAATTAAGGCAAAAATTACAGAAATACCTCCAGATTATTATTTAGAGAAAGAAATAGAGATTCTGCCTTAAAACACCGATTCAACTCTTCCCATCCCATAACTGTCGCCGGCCTAAAGAGAGGAGAGAGAAAGTGACGTGCTAGAGAGAGAAAGAAGCCGGATCTCCCTCAAAATTGACGATTCTTCTTCATTTTCTTCTCGATCTACACGTTTTCGTATGCCTTGGACCGCATCTAGCAATTTGGAGTGATCTTTTCTCTCCGGATCTCAAGAAAATATAAGATCATGGTGAATTCGAGGTAGGTTTTATTCTAACTTAGCCCAAATAAATTAAAATTTGAAAACCAATCGAGTATTTTGATAAATTGTAGGAGATTTCTCTAACTATTAGGGCTTAAATTAATCAAAGATAAAAATTCACATAATTTGACAAGAATTGAATAAATTTAATATTTAATTATTTGTGAAATTTTATTTTATTGCAATGCTGATATTTTTTTCATATTTATGGCTGTAAATTTCGTTTATGGCTTAAAATATCTTATTAGAGAAATTTGTTTAGATATACACACGTTTATATATTGCTGAAATATTTCTGTTTCGGATCTGAGCTTTGTAGTATTAGTTTGGGGTATCAAACGATCTCGGATTTTAATGAAAATCGGTGATGAGTTATATCTTGAAGTTACCTACAACTGTTGTGAAGGAAATTTGGATTAATTCTGAATACAAAGTATGATTTCGGTGTCATTAGTAAAATCTGACAGAAATTCAGATTTTCTAACCGAGTTTAGTTCATAGGGGATTTGGTGTATCAAATGAATTCGGATTGATATGAAATTTTATGTGGAGATAGGGGACACATTATACTACAATTTTTGTATTAAAGCTTCCTTTAAAAAGTTCATTTTGGATGAGATTTTATTGGAGGAACTTGACATAAAAATCTATTTTGAAAGAGTTTATTATCACTTGTAAATTAAATGGAGATTTCTTAAGTTAAATGATTGCTATTAAATGAGAATTTGGAGATTATTAGATTATTTGATTATTTATCATATTTATATATTGCTCTTATTAATTAGCCTAGAAATATATATTTTATTATTAAAAGTCCAAACAGTTGAGTTACTTTGGCAGTGAAATTAGTTATTATATTTAGAAGAATTGGACTTATGAAATCGATTTCAAATGTTATGAGATATTGAGGATGATGATTTAATTAATTTTTGATAATTTGGAGTTGATCACGATTCAATTTGATTTATTTTAATATGAGGCTCAAATGTGGATTATAATTATATTATTAGCTCTCATTATACTCTTATCAAACTTTAATTGAGTTCCACAAATTATATGTGGAGATTTAATGATCTTTATTAATTCAGATTAAAATATCCTTGAAGATATCATGGTTATTTTTATTGATGATTGCTGGATTACTGTAGAGATTTAATTTAAATAGGAGAGATGACTAAAAATTAAATTATCGAGATTATGAGGTATAAGGAGGATTTGTGAAAGTTGGATAATATATAGTGCATGTAAATTATTATGAATTAATTGCTAGCTCTATTTGTTTAGTAAATAAAGAAAAATATATAATACAATGATATGTCTATTCCTTGACTGTGACAACTACGGGAGGGCAAATGTACGATTTATCGTCACATTCAATGTGAATATATTGACTTATATTTGTGACACCTACGGGAGGGCAAGTGTACGGACTTGTCGTCACATTCGATGAGAATATATTAACTTGTGTTTGTGACACCTACGAGAGGATAAGTGTATGAATTTGTCGTCACATTCAATGTGAACGGCGTCCATTGCCATTATGGGCTATTGCCTACAGGGCTAGGGGGTGAAAACTCCCAAAATTGATTGAGGACCTCACATTTTTGCCATTATGGGCTATTGCCTACGGGGCTAGGGGATGACGATCCCCAAATGTGTAAAAGGCAGCTGAGGCGTAGTACGAGAAACCACGGGCCCAAAAGATAAAAGTGAAAGTAATAAAAAGAAATTTGTTTGTTACTTATTTTATTTCATTGTTTCTGTTTATATGCTGATGTTATACTTGCTATGCAAATTATATTATGTTTGTTTCATAATTATTGTTCATGCTGTATTATTTCATTTCTTTATCATACATGCATGCTTAATTAAAATCTATGTTATATGTGTTTAATTGTTTGTTATTCTTATTATATCATATCAATGTGTTATTATTATTATTGTTGTTTAATATTTTTATTTAAAGGCTTTGTTAGTGTACAACCTACGAGTCTGTTCTAACAGACTCTGTCACCATTGTGGCATGTACTGGAGCACTTGATCACGGGAATGGGGAGAATATAATGCCAGTCAAGAAAAGAAATAGTTTATTGTCTTATTTCCTAGAGAGTGACCATTTACTTATGTGTTCAGTTGAGACTATAGTAGTTCTGATTCATTTACTTTAGTTGGAAATTTAATTCTATTCTAAGATTTAGTATTGTGAACTCTTGTAATAGCTTTTGATCTATTTTGTTTTCTTCCGCTGTTGAATTAATCTTCCTTCTCCCCTAACTTAGAAAAAAAAAATTATTGTGACGGCAAGGGACGTCACAAATCAATATGTATAAACTCTAGTATATATCTCAGAACTTATAAGTTTATCTAATAACAACAAATTAAGTAGAATGAATTTATATAATGTACCACTATATATATATCAAATACACAACATATTTTAAAATATATATAATTAACCAAAAATTAAAAATAGTTTACTCTAAATTTAAATCTCTAACACTAGAGTCCAATTACTTTATCTAATTGATAAAAAATTTATTTAAATGAGAGTATTTTTATTAAGAATTATTTATAATATGAAAAAAAATTAATTATTATGTTAATATATATAAAATATATAATATAATTTTGTTATTATTTTAATACGTATAATGTAGCTAATATGTGAAATAAATATTATTTTTTTACTCTAAAATATGTATATAATGTAAAATATAATTAAATTTCAATATTAAAATATATATATGATCCAACATACCAGTTTAAAATTAACATACGTGTTGCTTAGATGAGAAATGACTACTAGCGTATGTTTTATAAGTTACTTATAATGATTACATTTTAACATATATATTTTTGCAAGCAAAATCTGAGTTAAAGTCAAAT